>VWZL01002692.1:489036-522930 GCA_013396915.1 Stercorarius parasiticus
TGAGGGAATGGAGCATCTCCCTTATGAGGAAAGGCTGAGAGAGCTGGGACTCTCTAGCCTGGAGAAGAGAAGGCTGAAGGGAGACCTTATTAATGTTTACAAGTATCTAAAGGGTGGGTTTAAGGAGGATGGAGCCAGACTCTTTTCAGTGGTTCCCAGTGACAGGACGAGGGGTAACGGGCACAAGCTGGAACATAGGAAGTTCCGATCAAATATGAGCAAAAAACTTCTTTACAGTGAGGGTGACAGAGCACTGGAACAGGCTGCCCAGGGAGGTTGTGGAGTCCCCTTCTCTGGAGACTTTCAAGACCTGCCTGGATGCAGTCCCGAGTAATGTGCTCTAAGCAATCCTGCTTTAGCAGGGGAGATGATCTCTAGAGGTCCCTTCCAACTCTGAAAACTCTGTGATTCCGTGAAATGCAGGTCTTACCATTTGATGGTTTGCTGCATATCCGTATAAAAATTGTAATTCCCTCAAACCATTGCAGCAAAACTTTTCTAGATTGTGAGGTTTCAGAATATTATCTCAGGAACTCTATATTGATTTTAGATTGAAAATGATGTAAGTTTGCTCAAAATTCAGCATATCCTGTCTCCTTCATCTACAGATTCCCTTATAGAAATTATTCTATAGAAATAGGTAAAAATAGTTCCAATATCATAAAGCTATGAGAGGTCACGACACAGTGGCCTTTTTTTTAATTATTATTTTAAGAAATTACATCCTATGAATTACAAATCTCAAATGAAATCAGGAATCAGTTCAACCTGTACTTATTGACTGTAAATCTTTGCTAGACATCCATCCCCAGAATTTAGAAAGGGTGGCTGAAAAACTGGTATCTGCTCTGTGATGCAGATATATTATGCACTATAAAAACTGCTGCTGTTAAACCATCTATGAATGCAAAAGAAGAGGAATGATAAGACATATTTTGGATAAGAACTATGTTCCTTTTTTGGGATGGGAAATACTGGGAATGATCATTCTAAAATGGAATGGATTGTTGAAATATGTATGTCATATCTAATATAGTTTAGTTTGTACTCTTGCATGAAATTGTATTTATAGATTTCTTATTGAGTAAAGTAAATAATATTATATTGAGCTAGCTATATAGAATGGCTACTTAAAATGTTAGCTATATAGAAGCTAGCTATATAGAAGTTTAAAGAACAATCTCTTCCTATACACTATTTTCTGCATCCTGATTCAGTTAAAAGGATATGTGGTATATTCAAGAACAAATAGAAATGTATTGACCTTTGTTAAGAAATCTCAAATATGACTTCCATTTCAGTTTTCCACCTCTGATAATAAAGAAGGAAATATTGGGAAAAGTGTTGAGAAAAGTCACAATACAGAAAAAAAAAATCCTGTGTTGATATAAGATGGTTTTCTTAATAGAAAAAGAAATGAGTAGTGCCATTAGAGAATCAAAGATTCAGTCAAGTTTTAAGGGACCTTGGGAAGTCACCCACTCCAAAGTCATACTCAGAGCACAGAGATTTAATTCAGGCCACCTTTCTCAGGATTTTGTCCAGTCAAGTCTTGGGAAAAATTCCCTGTGCTTAATTATCCTCATGGTGATTTCTTTTTTGCCCCCTTAGATTCAACCCCAGCTCCCTTGTTCTTTTTAAAAAGAACTTTCTTCAAACAGCATCCAAGTTCCTCTTCAGTTTGAGTACTCTAGATGCATATGACGACTATGTAAATTCCTAGAGTCTGATGATATCATAAAGGCCAAACAGTGAAATAATATTACTCCCTTTCTTTCCTAGACAAAACTTTGCTTATTTATGTATATTAAAAACAAAACAAAACAACAACAAAAAAAAATCAAACAAAACAAAAACACCAAAATGTTTTAGAACTTACTTTCATGGGTCAAAAAATTCAGGCAAGGAAAATTCATCCCCAGCATTGCCTCCACACATTCTCTCCAAATATTTTCACCCTGAGCAAAGCCATCACATCAGGAGTTAATACTTTTAACTATAAGGTAGTACATTCAATAAGATCAAATGAAATCTTTTAAGTCATCAAGTTTTTATCTTCTGTCTAACTTAGCTTCTAAAACTTAATTCTTGTTTCAAATACATCAAAGTATTCAGTCTCTGACTACAGCTGTGGGTCCCTTGCAAGGCCTTGTAGAGTATTTGTGTTTTAAACTGTCTGAAAATTGTGCACAGAATTTTCTGTTGAATGATGCAAACATCTTTTTTAAACCATCAGACATTTAGCTGTCCTACTTTCCACTTTTACTCTTCAGGTAAATTTCTTATTTTATGAAATTAAATCATCTCATATAACTATTGTCTTGATTAAAAAGATTGAACTCCTACAGTCTTTCTCATAAGCCTGTAATATTTTTGAAATTTTAGTTGAATACATTACCCTGTATTTCCATTGTAAATATTTCCTTGTATTTCCATGTAAATATTTCCATTCCCATATTTCCTTGTAAAATATAGAAGTGGATTTACCCATTGGAGATAATTAAACCACAGATAAATATATAAGTTTAAGAACATCCCAATTATGTTTGCAATCTACAGTGGAAAGCTTTCTAAGCATTCCAGATTACTCTGAATATCTGTCTTTCTCATAATTACTCATTCTTCTAATCTTTGTATCATATTTTGTCTTCTTGTGCATTGCTTACTGTAATACACTCTTATAATTATCCAAATAAACTATATCAAAATAAGATGTAGTTACATAAGATACAGAATTTGCTTAAACATCTAGAAATTCTATTTATGTCAATAATATGTAAGCCTCTCCTTAAGATAAAAATTTGTTATCTAAAAGGTAAGTTTAAAACACTCTCATTAACTTAACAGATAATAAGACAGAAATGATGCAGTGTACTTTAGGTGCCTTAGGTTTATATTGTCAAGGGCCTTTTATATGCAGCTCCGGCAGCTTTTTTCCCCTCACAACTCAGAAAGCTGCTATGGCTGTGTTTCCCAATGTTACTATGTGTTACTATATGAAATGTGTTACGCTGGAACAGCTGCTGCAGTAGAGAGGTTGTCCAGTAGGGGATACTCGTCTGGGGACAAGCATTGGGTTGGCCAAGAGGGAGTGTTTTCTTTTTCTATTTCCTCTATCTCTCTCCTCTTTTACTCTTATTTTTCCAAGGTTCACCATTAGAGTGGATGTATGTCATCAGCTACAGACTCTGTTTATAAATCTTTGTGCATGTGAACTTTTCTCAACACCCACCATGCAACAGAAAGCCTTTCCAAAATAAAGAATAAGCAAATGATCCTAGCGGACTAGAAACAGAAAGTATGGCAAATATGATGAAAATAAGACTATCTGTTTCAGTTTCTTTCCCATGCAAATAAACATGAAAATAAATGACTGTGAGAGGAAAAATAAAAAGGAAAAAAAGAAGCTTCTGTTGTGGCATAAGTGAGCAACTTGGGTGAAATTTTTTATTCTGGTGAGATACCAAAGACAATGTCTTGGACATGGAAAAAGAACAGTAATACTGTATGTCATGGTCTGTGCAAAAGAGCATTTGTAAACAAAGACAACGACAGTTACTTCATTAATTTCATTACTGCTTGTGCTACCTGTAAGTATAATACAAAATTAGTATTCCTCTAAGGCTCATGGGGTACGCATACATTCCAATTCTGAACGTATTTACTACAGGGAGGGTAGCGCCAACCTCAAGAGCATGAGGTCATGGATTTTCTTGTACCCACACTGCTAGCCGCATGCTAGCAGGTAACATAGTACTTGACATTGTGTCTCCTCCAGGATTACATATTTCCCTATTGTTACTAAAACAAAAATACTATTTTTAAATATGTATTTAATTAGGGAAAAACAAATGCAAACATGTGGAGTGTTTTGTAGAGCACCAAAGTGACAGTTTTTTGTTATGATGGTGAGAGTATATATTCCAGATCCTGAAGCATGACAGCATACAGGAAGCTTTGAGGTTTCAAAGGTTTTGTGGGAATAATCAATTCAAAAATAACTCAGTTTCATTCACTCCACATTTTGGTGGTAGTAGTTCATGAAATAAGATATGCCCTGGACTATGCACACAAGATCATGCAGAGACCTATTTGGACCAGTCCATGAAGAATGAGGCAAGAAGCTAGTAACGACAGACAGGAAAAGCAAGACTTCTAACGCCTGAGCTCTCTCCATGACAAATGTTTTTTAGCGGTACAGGCTAATGACATAATCAGCACAATACAATTAATGAATACAATATGTGAGAAAAGAGTAATTCGTTATACAAAGGTTTAGATTCTCTAACAGTTATTTATGTTGCTGTAAACTTTTGAGTCCACAGAACTTTGGTAACCACAGTTGCCATTGAGAAAATATGTTATTTGAAGCTGTATGTATAAATTTTGTAAGACTGTAGTATCTACTTGTAACATAAAATATGTTGTGTCTTCTGACCTGAAAACTGTTTTGGACTTTCTTCTCAAATTCAAGTGTTTTTTTCTAAAACCAAGTATCTGTGTTCTTCAATTTTGAGCTTAGAACATCCATTCAGAGGCCATAGCGGCCAAAATGGTTGACATTAAATGTAAATGCTCTTCTTGTAGGATACTGATGCATTTTCATAGGGTTTTTTTTTAGCTTTTCATTTACTGTCATGGTATTGACATTTCTAGGCAACAGTGCATATATTGCAGAAAACAATGTTAGTCTTAATTATCTAAGATATATTATGTACTGGTGTTTCTTATTATCCTCTAATATTTTTATAATTGCAATTATAAGTGTAAAGGGATAAAGACAAAGAAAATGTAAGAAACTAATTTGAAAATAAAAAAAGATAGATTTATAGCTGTAAAAGCTGTAATATTCAAAACATTGTAAACCTTGTGTACTTCCACTACCCCAAAAGAATATGCAAATTAATTAAGGATCCTATGAAACCTATTGTGGGGCCATTTAAACTATGAATATAATGCTTTCACGTCAGATGCCTGGACATGCATTTATCACGCACCAAGAAAATGGCCATCATATAAAGCAAAACATATATTATTTCACTGTAATTAAACATACGCACTCACTCATGGAGCCTTCAGGAAGAAGGGTAGGAACATGCCTGTTTTGGTGGTTTCATCTCTGTCCATAATTCATAATTTGTTCCCCATTCTTTTCAGGTGCTGAACTGGGATATAGAAGGAGAAATCTGGTCTCAGGTTGGCTTTTACTGTTTGTATAGCACTCAAGGAACTCTTAATCTATCTGTAAAATGTGTTCAGTAGTCACCTATACTCATGAGAGAGTTAAAAAAACACAGTGAAATTTTTAGGTAATCACAGTCTTCAGGGACTGAACAAAGTCATTTCCATCATTATGGAGTTCCAATATGAATTCTTTAAATTTTAAATATCCTCTGCTAATACAGAAGTATTTCAGAAAGTGTGAAAATGGAATCCTGGGCAATCTTATGGTGGAACGAAATGCATGTGTCCCCTCCAAAATTATCATTTATATAAAAATAAACAAAGATCATGCTTTCAAAAAAGAGTAAAGGAAAAGTCACTGTGACTGATATATACAATTAAAGTGTCTCTGTGTGTAAACTGGAACAGATATTTTACTTACCACAGGACCACAAGAGACAGCTAGAGAGAATACAGTTTATTTAGTTACTAAGATTTCATCTTATTAAAAGACCAAGACGGAAGGTCCTAGAGAGCTTTGAGTTATATGTAAGTTTAGCAGCCAAGGCAGTGTAAGAGCTGAGAGTGATGGCCTTGCACAAATTTAGAAAATTATGTGACACTCTTTCACTGAAATAAATATACACAATGGACTGGTAAATAAAATAAAGAAGTCATTGGATTACTTTGTTGTGTCTTTTTTTTTGTTTGGTTTCCATCTCTGTAGAAAAAAAAAAAAAAGGAAAGATAAAAAAACTAATTTTCTGGACAACATTGTGAAAATACATAATATTTCAATGTTTTTTACAACTTTGAGTTACTTAAAAAAAAGACAAATTATATGAGATCTCATTTGTTCCATGGAGTTTACAATGAACACTATGGGCAAAGTTAAAGTTCTCTACACTTTTCATTTATCATTCATACATGTAAAAAATTAAATTTAATTTCTTCAATAAGGGATTTCATATCCTGCAGGAAGCATTTCAGCGTATCACAATAACATTCTGAAGACACGACAATTTTTTCCTCGTAAATAAGGAAAAGGTCGGTGAATACTTAATGCTTTAATATATTCATTGTTGCCCTAGGTCTATTAGGGTGGTTTTTTTCCTCTAATATACTATAAAGTTTTCCTTTAATCTTCTTTAGCTACAAGACACTTGGAAATCTTCCTTTTGGAAAATATTTTCCTGCAGAATAGAAGTCAGTAGTGGTCACCACCACTAGGATATGCTAACTTTGTATGGTGGATTGTTTTTTAAATTGCAAGTGTTTAGCAGCAAGGTTTCAAAAATACAGCTATTAAATTTGACATAAAGATTAGTAATGTGAGATTTGAAAATTGATATTTTTTTTCTACATCATTATGTGAATTTATTATTAGTGTATTATTGAGGCAAAGTGTTTGGGGTTTTTTGTTTGTTTTTTTGTTTGTTTGTTTGTTTTTTTCCCTCAAGGATTAACCATACCTTTGAAGTATATTGACTTCAAAAATACTTTGAAGGGAAAATTTGAAGCAACCATTAAGAAAGAGACAAATTCCTTGATCTTCTTGCTATAACTTCTATGGCATACATCTTGAGAGTTAAGATCAAAAGGCTATCAATAAAACTGAAGTGGATGATAGGAACCAAGAATTCAATATAAGAGGGATTTTACATATATATATATATATATATATCCCAAATGTCAGCAAGATTTCTAATCAAGACAGTTTATTATTCTGTTTATTACAGTACAGCAGCTATGGCACCTTCTGTCAACCTATAAAGGTGTTTATTTAAGAACCCAGATCAGATTCTTTTGACTTCCATGACCCAGTACATCAAGAGTAAAGCTTAAGCTATAGCAAATGTTAAAAGGTCCTAAACTAAGAAAAAAATTTGAAAAGCACTTGAATGAGACTTCCGTTGAAATGATTGCACTGGTAGAGAGTTTTCTCACTTGCTCAACATCTTCTGGTGCATTATTTCCATGTCTACAGGTGCATTTTTGTCCTTACTTGGATATTAAATAAAAAATACAATTATACACACACTTTCAGTTACAGTAATCTAGTATTTGCACAGTAGTATAGGTCATATCCATTTGTTGTAACCTGTAGATTATTATGTAGACAGGAGCTCTATTCCAGACCTCAACAGAGGTTTCCTCTAGCTGCCATGGTTTTAGCTTTTTTCAAAGCCTTTACTAAGAACTTACGTTTCTTATTATTTTGGAAAAGTAAATTTGAAAGAATATCAAAAGTGAGAAATTATTCTGAGATTTGTATCCAATTTGTTCTAATAAGTCTTCCATTCCACAAGGCATTGACATTTCAGTATTTGTTTTGTAGTTTAGAAATAGGAATAACGAACAGTGAAAATTTTTGGAGCGGTTATTAGTATAACTGACTGAAAATAAATCTAAAACAAGAACAAGGACAGTTATTCAATGACATGCTAATGCATTTTTGGAGAACAGGAAATATTTTTGATGAATACGTAAAAAGAATGATGAAAACATGAGTAAAAATAAACACAGCATGTCAAAAAGGTAAAGGTATGTCCTTCCTATATTTAGAAGGATACATTCATCCCATATCCTATGTATGGAATTGTAAACTATCATTTTCTACAAAGGAGAGTGTGGGATAATATACTAACATTAAACATTTTCAAAAGACTAACCACAGCTAATTTTTGGAGACCTAAAGGAGATGGATGAGGAGCTTTGCAGTAATGCTTGTAAGATTCCCCAAAATTTTTTAAATTCAAAGTAAATGGCATACATACTTCACAAAAATCAGTAGAATGGAAGTTTATTCAGATTGCATAAAAGTCTCCCAACGTACTTGGTAAAATAAGCTGGCAAATTAAGAATTGATGATAATTGGTAACAAAGAATGTCTTACTTTAGCAGTCTAATTTAACAATACCATCCACTAGATGAAGAGCAATCTGAAGACCACAACAAATAGAAGATAATATAAATTGAAGATCAACTGCTTGTTCTAGACGAGATAAAGCTCCTGACTGGATAGAAGACATGACTGCTGAACAGGATTTAGGAACTTCTGATGAGTGACTGGTGTGGGTAACAGGGAAAAACAGAAAAAATATTTTGACTTAATACCATTAATGAACGCAATACCAACTCACAAACTCCCTTTATTATGCCCAAAACATTATTTATGGACATAGAGAAATCACATCTTCTCTACAGAAAAAGCAAAAATATACATGTAATTTATAAGATAAAATCAAATTGTGTAATAAAAGTATCATGGAAATACTAAGAGTCTAATTGTTATTCGTCACAGAATCAAAGAATCATAGAATAGTTGAGGTTGGAAGGGACTTCTTGGGGGGTCATCTGGTCCAGCACCCCTTGCTCAAGCAGGGCCACCCTAGAGACAGTTGCCCAGACCTGTGTCCAGACAGCTTTTGATTATCTCCAAGGATGGAAACTCCACAGTCTGCCTGGCAAACTCGTGCTAGTGCTCAGTCACCCTCATAGTACAAAAGTGTTTCCGGATATTCAATAGGATCCTGCTGTGTTTCAGATTGTGCTTATTGCCTCTTGTCCTGTCACTTGGAACAACTGAAAAGAGTCTGGCTCCATTTTCTTTGCACCCTCCCCTCAGGTGTTTACATACATTGATAAGATTCCCCTGAGACTTCTCTTCTCCAGGCTGAACAGTCCTATCTCTCTCAGCCTGTCCTCACAAGAAAACAGAAGGTAAAGTAAGAAATAAAGAGGAAGACAGATTACTGCCAAGGAGTGAATTGGGTTGCCTAATTACAAAGTTGTTATTCAATGAGCTGTATTTTAATACAATGAAGGGAAAGCTCTGTCCAAGAAGACAATGGCAACTAACCTATATAAAATAAAGGGAACCTAAAAATTTACCTCCTCAAGAAAACTTTTGAGTTATTATTACCGTATCTAAAGTTACATCTATTAAATCCTGAATAGATAGCATAGATATGATAGGAAGAACTGATAGAAATACTGTACCTTTGTATACAGTATTAATGCAAACAACTATTCATTAACTTTGAATCTTCTGTTTTTAATCCATCAGATTCTGCATACATGCGATGTATTTTCAATCAAATCTATTTAAAATTGCATGCAATTTAATGATTGTTTTGCAAACTATGTTCTAGTACTCCCAATAACAGCTACATTTGCAATTGCAAGTGACCAATAATGAAGTGACAAATAGCAGAGATTATCTTCTTACTAAAAAGAAATCAAAATGTATTTTGTAGGTGCAAATCATCTTGTGGTTTAGTTTGACACAATGTTTACCTGAGTGGGGTTGACAGATTAGGTATCAGTTGCCTTTGCGGCTGAAATAACAGTGTTTGAACAATATGATTGTTACTTACAGATTTCAAATCAAATAGTGTTTAGCAGCAGGTGCAGATGATAGATTTGCCAGCCTGAAATATGCAGCCAGAATGTTCTGGCTGCTTAGAAATCAAACTGTTGTTTGAAGACAAGAATGAACCAACAGAAAACAGAATTTCCTCCCTGTCTTCTACGTTCATCATTCATTTACCTTGATTAAGAGCACCAACAAAGGGAGAACTACCTTCAAGGCATTCTCAGAATTTTGCTTTTCTTTGGTTTTGTAGTGATCCTGACTGGAAGACTGCTGTATGTCGAGGAGTTAGTGATCCACAATACAGTTATCCTGAGCAGTTCCAGGCCTGTGACATACTGTGCTGCATATACAGCATGGCCTTCAAATCTGTGCTGTGCTACACAAATTCCTTTACTGCACAATAACCTCAGCCAGCTCATTGTAACAGAGGAACCTGCAGGCAGCTCCCAGTTGGTACCAGTGATTTTGTCACCTGCGTGGCCTTGCCTTTATCTAAAGGTGCAGTAAAAATTTCTCATGAGAACATCATTTCTGTTTTGACTGTGGAGATGATAAAAGAGTTGCTTCCTTTTAAGAAAATTCTGTCATAGCTTGAATGACTGAAAGGGGAGAATCTCTGCTATGGATGAGGTCAGCATGGTGTGCTGTTTGATGCTACACCGCTCTGGGCTTCCAGCATCTAAAGGGACATAAGATTATCTGTACTACTGCACAGAGTTAGCTCTAATAAATAACATTTTAAATAATATCTTACAAACTCTAAGTGCGTTTCTACTGGGATCTACTGGGATGAACTAACACCTCCTGGTGCAAAATAGATCTTAAGAACTTTTCCTAAGACATTGTTTAACATACTTAGTATTAATGAGGCATAACTATCCCTGCAGCGCAGGTCTGACATTTTCCTGTGAATTTGGATATCCACAGATGTAAGAATAGGTTCATATAACAGCACAGGTACTTCGTCTTAGCCCATAGGAAACACCAGATAATTAGAATTTGCTTACACATCTTCCTTTGAGACTTTTCTTTTGTTCCTGCCTGTATGTTGCTCACTTTATTCTTTTTATCTTTCCCTCTGAAGCATCTAATTATTCTTGATTTATCCCTACCTATGTAGGCATCAACCTTATGCCTTTTTCATAAACCTTGTTGCACAGACAGAATACTTGTTTATAATGGTGCTCAGGCTGGCTTGATGCCAACTCTGATCCTATTGCTCAGAAGGCAGATTGGGGCCATGCAAGCCCCTCCTTTTGAAAGCAGTGTGCTTGTGAGTATCATGTCTCCTCTGTAAAAATGAGGTGGTTTTTATGTGAAATATTGGTTATCAGATGGTTAGGCTGGGGTAGCCCTGGAACCTAGGGAAAGAAGGTGAACAACCTGAAAGCCTGCAGTCAGGACAAGAACGTCAGAATTGGAGAAGTCAGGTGTCAGAAGAAAAGAAGTGCAGGGCTCCGAACTTTGTATTTCACTACTGAGGAGATATCATAGGTTGGTCCCTAACTAACGTGTATCTGTGTAGTGGAATAATAGAAGAAATGTGGTAGAAATGCACATGGCAAGTGTTAAACCCACACTGTTGAAGATGCTGTAAGGGCAGTAGGACAGATGCTATCAGCTAGAGCACTTGGTGTCACATGTCATAGAATCATAGAATCTTCATGGTTGGAAAGGACCTTTGAGACCATCGAGTCCAACCACACACACACACAGAAAAAGAGAAAAAAAACCAAAAAACAAACCTACAATCCCTGTCACTAGAGCATGCCCTGAAGTGCCAAATCTACACGTTTCTTAAATATCTCTAGGGATGCTGACTCAACCACCTCCCTGGGCAGGCTGTGCCAGTGCCTGACCACTCTTTCAGGAAAATAAGTCTTCATAAGATCTAATCTAAACCTCCCCTGCCGCAACTTCAGACCATTTCCTCTGGTCCTGTCATTATTCACCTGGGAGAAGAGGCCAACACCCACCTCTCTGCAGCCTCCTTTCAGGGAGTTGTAGAGGGCAATGAGGTCTCCCCTCAGCCTCCTCTTCTCCAAACTAAACATGCCCAGTTCCCTCAGCCTTTCCTCATATGGCTTGGTCTCCAGACCCCTCACCAGCCTGGTAGCTCTCCTCTGGACAGGCTCCAGCACTCCAATGGAGGGGCCCAGAACTGAACACAGTACTCGAGGTGAGGCCTCACCAGGGCCGAGTACAGAGGAACGATCACTTCCCTACTCCTGCTGGCCACGCTATTCCTGATACAAGCCAGAATGCTGTTGGCCTTCTTGGCCACCTGGGCACACTGCTGCCTCATGTGAAGCTGGTTGTCCACCAGCACCCCCAGGTCCTTTTTTGCTTGGCAGCTTTCTAGCCACTCTTCCCCAAGCCTGTAGCATTGCTTGGAGTTGTTGTGACCGAAATGCAGGACCCGGCACTTGGCCTTATGAAACGTCATACAATTGGCCTTGGCCCATCCAGCCAGCCTGTCCACGTCCCTCTGTAGAGCCTTCCTACCCTCAAGCAGATCAACACTCCCACCTAACGTGGTGGCGTCTGCAAACTTACTG
Source organism: Stercorarius parasiticus (assembly GCA_013396915.1). NCBI lineage: Eukaryota > Metazoa > Chordata > Aves > Charadriiformes > Stercorariidae > Stercorarius > Stercorarius parasiticus. The sequence continues at coordinate 501,136 of VWZL01002692.1, forward strand.
AGGGTGCACTCAATCCCCTCATCCAGATCATTGATAAAGATATTAAACAAAACCGTCCCCAAAACTGAGCCCTGAGGGACACCGCTGGTGACCGGCCGCCAAGAGGATTTCACCCCATTAATCACAACTCTCCGGGCACGGCCATCCAGCCAGTTTTTAACCCAGTGAAGAATACACTTGTCTATGCCATGATTCGCCATCTTCTCCAGGAGAATGCTGTGGGGGACGGTCATGCAGGTGTAATGAAGATAGTAGAGGACCTGGAGTGTTTTCCTAGGCAAAATGGTATAAAACACATAGCTATTAAGATTTAGGCTGTAAACAAAAAAAAAAGTCTTGATGACAACCAGCATAAAGCAAAATAGATGAAATTCTGAAGTTGAAAATATATGCATATCAGAATTTTATTTACACAGCAGACATTACTCTATCAGTGTTAAATTTTTCTGGTTTTTGTCTGATTTTGCAGACAGGCATCAAAGACCTGTAAGAACAAGGAAAATGAGATATTTAAATAGATGGAGCCAGATCCTGTGGCTTTTTTTCCTCTTGGAATCTGTGATGATCTTAAAGTAAAGGGGAAAGTATAATTTGGGAGATCAGTTTCAAACCCCAGGTCTTGACATTTCTTATTCCATTAACAGAATTTATATCCCCAGAACTGAGTATAACTTAAATTTTTTGTTTCTCAAATATTCTCTAGTATTTCCTTCATATACATACTTATCAAGGTTTTGCTTTACCAAAACCACAGTGAATTGAGCTGGTTTTTAAAAAAAAAAAAAAGGAAAATTATGAAAAATACTAGAATAACACTTTAGGAGAGTGATTTTGGATAACTAATCAGAAGGAACACTGGAATGTGATTTGGTTGATACATCCTGAATTCCTACAATACAAGTTCGTATTAATTTCTACGCATCATAATGGCATGCTAAACTCATTTCATTTTCGCCCTGAGGCTGTCTTCCCAACACAGTTCAAACACAAGGCAAGTCTCTTCCAAATGAAAACAAACTTATATCTCACAGGGCTGGGGTTTTTTTTTTCAAAGTTTTAAAGAAGAACAGGCACCTTTAAGTTCTATAATTTTTATCCCTCTCCAGTTACTTGTGAAATTTAGAGCTGCTAGGTTTTCAAGAGGATATCAGTATCTTTCTGTATGTAACAAAACCAAAATATAACTAAATGAAAAAAAAAACAGTTTTAGCAGAAGTTTTATTGGTTATTTCTGTTTTGCTTCCCTCTTACCTTTACAAGTTGTTGGCTTAGGAATTCCATCTTTGCTATGTCCCACATAAAATGCTTATCACATAGATCATAGAAGAGCCAGAGAGAAGCAGTGCTGAAAGACTAAGGAATGTATTTGGAGTTTGGGGAATAGTGTTTTTGTCATATCTGTATTCCTCATCTCCAGGCCAACACACTATTTTCCTCCACTGTATGTTTCCACAGCTAATCAGTCAATCTGTACATTTTTCCTCAAGCTTTCTTTCTTTCAAACAAATGTAAAAAACCCCACAATGCTGAGAAGAGGTCATAAATGTTCATAAGATGAATTTCAAAGTTGCTGAGTTCTGAATTTTATTTCTTTAATGTACAGTCTAGTACAGAATTAAAAAAAAAATAAATCCCTAGACTGTTATTTCTTGCTTATATAATAATAGTTTTCTTTCATGTGCATTTACGCAAATATTCTCAATGTGGACTAGAAAACTGTGAAACTAATGTGGTTAGTAAAGCCCCCAATATCTAATTTTTATTACATTTAGTTGTTGTTTTTTTTATATTACTTTAAGCCTGTTTGTATGACTAGTGTTAGCATTTCTCAAAATCCAACCTTATGTACGAGACAGAAAGGACCAGCAGCATATTTTCCTTTATCCATTTCCGTTCATATACCCACTTACCAGTGTTGAGCCCAGTAGTCCATACGTTACCTTCTACCTGAGCTCCAAGAGATACTAGTAGCTGTTATTTTGACTTTTAGTCAGATTGTCAATCTTTGTTAATGTACTGGGTGTAGGTGCCCAGGCGCTGGCAAGGGGGGCTGCAGGGCAGCCTCTGTGAGGAGAGGCTGGGGCTGCCCCGTGCCAAACACAGACAGTTCCAGCCAGCCCCGACTGACCAACCGCAGGGCACGGCCGAGCCCTGCAGCCAGGGTGGTGGGGCCTTGGGGAAAACGTGTTTAATAACGGGAAAAAAATGTTGGACAGTTAGAGAAGGAGGGGACAAAAAAAGTGCGAAATGGCAGAGGAAGCACCAAGGTCAGAAAAGGAGGAGAAGGTGCTCCACAGTGGGGCAGATATCCACATTGCAGGCCATGGAGGACCTGAGCAGATGGATATTCCTGAAGAAACTGAGGCCTGCAGAGAGCCCATGCTGGAGCAGACGATAAGTGTGAAAAGAGCAGCAACGAAAAAATGCTACATACTAACCATACTCTCCCCAACATACAGACAGACACACACACACACACACACATGCTGTGCCACTAGTTGCCTCACCAAAGGGATTAAGTGTCACCTGAGGAGGTAACAAAACGGGGGAAGGAAAGGAGTCTGGAGCTGGTCACAAGCTCTGGTTCTCATGGGAGACTTTGATCACCACAGCCGTTCCTGGAAAGGAATATAAACAATCCTGGAGATTTCTGGAGAATGTCTAAGAAAATTGTTTGACACTGATGATTAACAAGTTGATTAAATGAGAACTTTAGCACTCTTGAATAAGAAAAAAACAATGTTGGAGATACTAAGGTTGATGACAGACTTGTCTGTAGCAACCAAAAGGTGGTGGTGTTTCAGCTACTGAGAGAAGTCAGATGAACAAAAAACAAAATTGCAAGCTTGGGCTTGAAGAATGCAGATTTCATTTTCTTGATGAATCTGGTTGATATTCCCTACAAGAAGCAGTTCTAAGAGTAAAGCGGTCAAGGAGAGATGCTGGAAAACCTCCTTCGAGCACAAGAATGGTCAATACCACTGGGCAGAAAGTCAAGCTGGTGCAACAGGACTCAGGTTGGTGACTAGGGAACACCTGATTGAGCTCAAATGCAAAAAGTGAAGTGTTCAGGAGGTGCGAGGACGAATATCCAGAAGAGTTACTGAAACATCGCATGAGCATGCAGGGATGGAAACAGGAAAAGCATGAAGAGCTCTTTCTGCTGTATCAGCAACAAAAAGAGAACTTAGAAAAATTGTGTCCAGCTATGAATTAATCAGATTCTGTTGAAACAACAGTTTGGAAGTCCTTTGTGATTGTTAGATCTGCACTTAAACATTTGAAAAAATAGACAAAGTGATAGTATTTTATAAATTCAAATATTCAGAATTGATGAGGAGTCTGGGGATAGATTAATAGCTTATGATACGACTTACAGAATTGGAAATAGTATTCAGAGCCTGATTTATGTTTTAAATCTGCTGATATACACCCTTGTCTGCAAGCCTGTTGATTTGTACTTCTGCTACCTGTAAATATTGATCTAATACAGAAATCCCAAAGCTATTAGTCAGACTGAATTATTTAAAAAATAATTAAATAAAAAAATCTGTTGATTCTGTAATTTTGGAATTTCATTTTGAACGTAAACCCTGAGATAAATTTCAAAATTACATTTCCTATAACTTCACAAAACTAGGTCTTTTACTATCAAATTTTCTTTCTTTAGTCTCTGAGGTTTAAAATATTTTCCAATAGTAGTTTCCAGTAGCCCAGTTCTGCAGCTCATTTGCTATACCTAGATGATGGGTATCTCCTGGGAAGAGAATAAGAAGTTCTACTCATAATACAGATGGAATTGTCAGGAACCATCTCTCCATTTAATCCTGGACCAGTACTGTATGGGGGAATCAGGGGCAGGGGAAAAACTTGGTAAAGGACAAACTTCCCTTCTGCTACTAGCTTGAGGTGTCACTCCCATTGAAGTTTTAGGTCTTTGGTGCCTTGTACTCCCTTTTTATCTTTCAAAGTAACTTTTTCTTTTTTTTGTCAGGTGACGCAGAGGAGCTCATAACCTATAGTGGATTTGAACACCACTTTTTATTTAAGAAAAAATAAAATTAAAACTTTTGCCCTGCATGATTTTTTTACACATTCACTCACTTACTCCCCCACAGTCACCTTCACTCAGTCTCAATCCCCTTGCAATTGTGGAGTTTGCTATTCTGTGAAAGTTGGGAAAAAATGTTGTGCTTGTTTTGTGCTGTCAGCTGCTCACAGTTACAAGTCTTGGGTATATCGGTCCTGGCCCTTAAGGATCCCCACACCTTTTTAGGTATATTTCCAAGGATCTTTGTCTCAATTCAGTAGTTCTCTTTTTCCACACCAGATCTAATTTTTCTGTTTAAAGAGTCTATAGGCAGAAGCACAATGTGGAGTTGTTTTTCCCAATGGTTGTCTACGTCCCCCTCCAAATAGGTTCTTCCACCCCATGCATGGTGTGTGATTATCTTCCTAATATGTTGCTCCTCCCAGCCCAGTTCATCTTTCTAGAAGCAGCACTCCTGTAAAGTTCAAGCTCCAGACATCTGCCATCTTTATTATTTCCAAAACTCGCTTTTGGATTGGAACTGTCCACACAGCATATACGGAGACAGTCATCAAATTCTGTAAATTTTTATACTTACTTGCAGTATAGATTATTTCACTGTTTGTACAGCTGGCTTCAACCTGTTTTGTCAAACAGGTCTTCAGTCCTGCTTCAGCAGTCTCTGAACCTCACGTCTCCCAGCTAAGACTGGTTTTATTTTGTTTTACTGATGGGGGCTTTTCACCATTCTAACTCTTATCCTTCCTAGGCAATCTTCTTAGCTTTTACTTTTTGTATGCATCAATGAACAGAAGGTGTTTGTTAATGTTACAGACTTCCTGTGGCATCAAATTTCTACTGAATGGAACAAAAGCAAATACATAATTTAAGTGATTGTATCTAGAGCCTGTAGAACATGCATCCAGTGAGGATCGTTTTTATCTCAACCAAAACTGTACAGGGGGTAAACATGAGAGAGCCTTTGAATTAGCTACCCTAGAAGTTTTAGTTTATATTAGAAAATGTGTTATATTCTCATATGCTTCATAGCTCACCTTGAAAAAAAAAACCAACAAAAAACAAAGAGGAATTTATTACAAAGTTTCCAAATTTCTATGGTAAAGTTATATTCTCCTCAATTTTCAACTGATAATCAGTTAAACTGTATAATATTGATTCCAGAGTTATGCTGGGAGTGATAAAGGAGGGAACAAGGCACTTCAAAGTTGGTTTGTTTTTTCCTTCCCTTCTTTTTTAATTTAACTGTTCACATTATAATACCTAAATACAGTAATAAGGAGAGATAAGAAGTGGTGATACTGTGAAATAGAGCTATGATGAAATCTTCTACATTATAACAAAATCTATCGTTTTATTTTACCTGACATTTTTATGATCTTGATGGAACTGAAAAATCTAACTGAAGACATCATATAACCGTGGAAAAGGATTTTAAATTATCTTAACTGTAAATGCAGGACTATTACATCTCAGTGCTGCTTCAGTGAACAATATGACTGAGGCATTCTAAAAGCCTTAACCAAGAAACTGGTTAATTTAACCTAATTTGCTAATTATTACCATAGAAAATACATATTCATAGACCATAAAAAGCAAAAGTATTTTTTAAAAAAAGATAATTTATAATGGTATCATCAAATTTACTTACAAGTAGAATATGGACCACACAAGTGAAGAATGCTCATTTATAACTCAGCACACTGTTAGAGCCCTGCATGTGAATGAGTGAAGAAATAAACCATAAACTGGGAAGTGTAAGGAAATAAAGACTTGTACCATATGTCTCATTAAATAAATGAACCTTCAGATCAGATGGGGTCACAAATGGAAGTTACAATACTTTGATACTTCTGCTGCCGCTCTTACCACTCTGGCAACATGGGATGAAAAATAGCTTTGTCATAGATGATATCTTAATTTTGACTACTTTTCAGGAAGGGAAACTGTATTTTTATGGATCTTAGATATGGATCTGACAAGATATATACAATAATGGATCTAAAATCCATTAAAATAGAACTTTAAACTGAACATACATATCTACCCCTATATTCATTAAGAATTTCATTTAAAATGCTCTTAAGAATGACTCTCTCCTTTGCTTGTATGGTTTGCAACATCTAACTGTTATAAATATAGAACAACATCACCGCATTGCTTTTTTGGGACTGCATCAATTCAAAAGGAGTGGAATGTAACAGTTTTTTGCTTGTTCTACTCTTTTTTTTACTGTTTGTTTGGTTTTACCTTTGAATGGTGAGATAAAAGAAAGTGCTAACTAGCAGTTAATATAGTGATAATATTTGGGCTAAAATAGTTCTTTGGACAAAAAAATAATACTTATTTTAGCTACGCATTTTTTGAACAACTGTTAATCATAACTTGTCCCATTGAATCCTGTCCCTTTTGAGTTCAATGAATAAAAAGACTTAGAATGTGATTGAGTCAAAATTGTGTATTTTTAAAACTTTGTATGCAGCCACTCAGGTTTGGCTTTACACTAGAATTAGTATTCTGAAACAGTAGAACAGTACAGATTATATAAAAATAGAAGCTCACTTCTGCCAGTGACTGAACATGAGGAAATGATTAACCAATTTTTAGAGGAAAAAAGAAGTCTTAATATTGACAATTCCCTCCTCATATCATACCATACAAAATATATCTAGCCTTGGAAAACAGCTCAGCCAAGGCAAATAACATTCTGGATAGAAGTGGCCTACAAAGGACAGAGGAGTCTATTCCTGCCTGCCTCCTCAATATTTAAAATGCTCGCTTGAAAACATAGAGTTTCTTTGTTCTCAGTATTTTTAAGAGGAATGTGGTAGTAGTAGTTTCTTAAGTGAGTTCACTGTTACCAGAATTTATTCTATTTTTCCCTCAGGTGTTAGTGGAAGGCACTTTTTGGACTGAAGTGAAATATAAGAAACAAGCAAACAACTTTTGTTTTTTGAAACTTATCTTGTTTTTTGCAGTAAAAAGGTCATAATCAGCTAAACTGATATGCAGGCTGCATTGGCATGTGAACCTGGATTGTCTAAGCTTTGACACTAATTTCTTGGTAGGATTCATTGAAGGATGAGATGTGCACCGCTGTGGTTTTGTCTTGTTTTCTGAACAAGAGACTGTGGAACGCAGACCCAGCAGAGACCTAGAGGTCATCTTCAGGTTCCTCCTGGGGGTTGTAAGTGTGGTGACTTAAAATGTGTTTGTTTGAAAGGCCTTAATGAATGGCCAGAATTATCTTGATGATTCTGTAGTTACATCACCTTGTATAGGCTACAGTAACTTTGGTCCTTCACTTGGTAACGAGTACACAGTAGTTTTGGAGCTTGGAGACTAACTTCACCTACTCTTTAAGATTACCTACTATATCAATCTCGTTGATGGCAAAATAACTTATTCCAGGAAGATAAAAATCTACTAGGAAAACCTATCAGGAAAAGGTCTGAGCAACAGACAGTTGTCACTCATTGTTCTGCATGAGAGATGCAGGATTCTTTCTGGATCTCAATAAGAAAGACACAGCAGCGAATGGTCTAACAAAACTGCTTTAATAACAATAGTAACAACATGATAGAAAATAGGAAGAGAAATATAGATAGCAAGTAAATCAGATATTCCTTCAGATGCTGAGTAATCCTGTTCTCATGCAGCATCAGATGGACCCCAGATGAATAACCACAGCACGCTGTGTAAATCCCATCTGTGGAGAGGTTCACCCCCACACATAGTACTGTCTTTATATCTAGTTTAACAAACAGAACTGTACATCTTCTTTGGCAGGTCTTTTTCTTAATGCCCACCAGAGTAGATCTAGTCACACATATCTAGGAAATGTAGCTAGGAATGGTACGTATCCACAGCCTTCCAGCAAGCTCCCCTTTATTATTATGTACCTGGGGTTATATACGTTAACTCATGCAAACATATGGGTACCTCAAGCCTTAGCACAAGGCCCAAAATGGCAGTCAGGGCGTGCTCAAGATCACTAACTCCTCAAACACAATGTCTTCCAGAAGACTCCCAATACACTCATGCTCTACAAGTAATATTCTGTATAAATACTGTGGGTATAAATTCTATGGGAGTTAGAAGTTATTTTTAGAGAAGCTCTCACAGAAGTCTGTTTTCAACACCTATGTGTTGACAAATCAGTAACACAAAGCTGATGGTGGTATTTCACCTGCATATTCATTAAGCAGTATATGAATTTTGTTAGGAATCACAATTTTTGTACTATTAAAGAAAAAAAAAAGAAATAGAAAAGATCAAAGTGGAATTTAGACAGACGAGTTTAATACATAGTCCAGGCAGTTCAAGTTCTGTCATCTAGCAAAAAATCATTAGCTCTTGCTACAGGTTTGAGGCCATGGATTGCAGCCCAGATATTTAGCTTCCTGCAAGTAATAAAAAAGGCATTAGGCTTGCATGTTTTAACAGAGTTAACTTTGGTCCAAGAATTTTCAAATACTTTTACAGTATAGGGCACTTGAAAGGTAGCATGTTTCCATCTCTTTTGTTATGGCAGCGTGCTTAAGGCGGGTATAAGTTCTATTAAGTTTATTTGCATTTGCAGAATGTTTCTTTGTACAAGGCTGAATGAACATTCCATCTAGGTCTGCACTGAATAAAGGGTAGTGAAACTGCTATACTGACTGTAGCTGAAGTTCAAGACTAAAGCTGTCTGCATTTAGTGTTTTGTGAGTGAAAAAGCATGTAATAATAATTTACAAAATTGCACACACAAGCACCAATAAACATGCTAGGGATTTACATCACTCGAAAAGTTTTCAGTGCTCTCTCAGAGCAAGCTGGAGTGAATGGGTCTAGAAAAGTGTAGACAATAAGCAAACATATTCTGGCACAACATGGAATTGCATGTTTGTGAAGTGAACATGACATTTATGGTTAAACACGCTCACATAGACATAACATGGAAAAAGAAGTGGTAGGTTAGGATCTGTAGAAGTGCTTCTCCTTTGGATGGCTTTGTTGCATCCTTTCCTGTAACACCACATCACATACTGCTCCCTTCCTGCCTGTCCCTGACTGAGACGCAAAACAAACTGCCAGTTTGCTGTCAGACTTTGAGGAAATTCCCCAATCTTCCTTCTATGGTGGCACTACCATAAATAGGAAAGATCTGGGAAGTACAGACAGCTGGACATTTTAGTCATCCTTTACTCATCCTTTATTTTAATAGCTCTAATCTTTTACAGTTATGCATAACTTATGTATCATTACAAGCTCTACTCAACCTGCATATTATCAAATTTGAAGATTTTATGATTGGTCTTTTAAATGAAACTGTTTGTTTTGATTTGATCTAATGCATACTTTCTTCCACCCCCAGTTCCAGTCACAAAAATGGAAGTTTTAAGCATTCTCGTCTTTATTTGAAACTGTTTAAAAGCTAGGTGTGAATAATTTGGCTCAATTCACTAGTAGCAAGAAAAGCAATGAGACGCATCAGATGTACAATTATAAATAACTATTTTATGCAAATGAATTTTTGCTTTAAATAGTATTTCCCATTTTTAATCTTTTTGTAATTCAGACCTGAGTTGTAAAGTTTATCTCTAGTGTTTACAATTTATACCTAATACCAACTCAGAGAGTAATTCTTTGTTATTTCTTGAATTCAGTTTTATCACTGTAAGCATGGGCAGGGCAGAATAAAAAAAAAGAAAAAAGAAAAAAAGAAAAAAAGTTCCAATCTTCACCTCTCAACACTTACACAAATAGTCTATAACTCAAGCTATGATACACACAGTATTCTAAAATGGTAAAATCTCTAGACTGACCCCAAAATCCATAAACTTCTCTACCATTGACACCCAACTATTTAACCTTCTTTCCCTACTTGTCTTCAGTGTCTTCTTCAGAATAATGGCTCTTCCAGGAACACGATTGCAAACACTCTCTGCACTTCTTCCTGCACACAAATTAGGATGTGGCAATCAACTTGTCTCTCCTCAATGAGCTGCATTCTGGCCTTTTGACCTCATACAGCTTCCAGGTAGCTACTCAGTCTACTGGTATACCTCGTTATCTTGACATGATCCAAGTTCACATGTTATTTTTTCAGGTGCACTTCAGTCTTGAACTTGACTTTCAGGTTGTCATTTTCTACCTATTGCTTAACTGCTTAACCCTTAGTGTTCCACACAGTTAAGTTCAGGTGCAATTTTTCTCCAGAAATCTATTCCCATATAAATAGATATTGCACAAAGAGAAGCTTAACCTTATTTAGTGTGTGCCCTTTGAAGTGTCTCTTTGTCCTCAGTTGTCAATCTTCCGGAACACAGTTAACTCTCAGTGAAAGATTTTACCTTCTGAGGAGAAAAATATTTATTGTATTAAAAACCAGAAGTCTACAGAACATATTGAAAATTAATTCACAGAATCAATCTTGGAATGTTTCTTTGTTTTCCTGTAGCATTTTATATGAATTTATCCAATGTAAAAGGAAATGGGAAATATAAAGTAACAAAGACCTTGACATACAGTGAGGAATAAAACTGCAATGGAAATTTCCTATGCATGAATGTGAAGCATAGAAGGAAAACTGTCCAGTCACAGATTCACTAGGTAATATATCCATTCTCAAACCACAATATACTAGTATGCAAAGTACTTTCAGACAGTTCATGAAAACAAATCTTGCCAGCCAGCACAGAGACTTTATTTGAGTCAAGTAACATTTAGTCAGTTGCTGCAAGCAGCTTCTAGGCAGAGGAATTGGCATCTGGGAATACAAGGTTCAGGTCCCTGAAGGAAAATGCAATGAGACATAACAGCAGCAGAGATCAGAGCACCTTGTTTCTGGTTTGGGGTGGGAAGGGAAGGTGTGCCAATAAGAGAGGCACAGACTGATGTTAGCCGAGGTAGTAACAGCCAAAGCAGCTTGTGGTGGTATCAAAGCTTGGCAAAGGATGTCAGAATGCATACAAAGCCTTAGAACCTTTTTAACCCCCTCCCCCACCCACCGTCCAAGAGGTTTGAAGCCTGAAATGCATTCATCTCTGTAATAGTAGTATCAGAAGTGAAATAAAAAGGATTCAGATGAACATTGATCCATTTGCCAGCCATTGATCACTCATCATTATTTCAATGAAATGAAGCAAGATAAAATGAAAAACATTAGAATTGGCACACAAAATGGTCTAAAGCTCATAAAGCATCTCCCCAGAAATGTTACAATAAATGTTTTCTTGTTTGCTTTAACTACACGCCTTAGAGTATTCTGCTAACTTTATTCTTTCAAAGACTCTAGACCAAAATGCACAAATTGTTTTGAACAGAGAGTAGGTAACTGTTACTTGTATAAAAGGTAGTATAAGCCTTTCATCTTCCTTCCTCACAGCATGCTGAAAAAAACTGGCATCAAAACACAACTACTGCCAAGACAAACTGAGAGCAAATACATACACATTACTGCAGTCTCATTAAAAGTTCCTAAAAGTATCTGTGCCTACAGAGAGGAGCTGCCTTTATCCTGAAAGCAAACAGTTTGTACATTTTCTTGACTTTCCCTCTTTCTTTCAACTTCATTTGTAAATCCACTTACCTGGAATACAAAAGAAATGATATCTTAATCTGGGTTAAAAAAAAACAACAAAAAATCCCCTATGAGTCTGTAGCAAGTAAGCACAAAAGAGAACATAAAGAAGGCAGAGGTAAAACAGATGAAAAAGTAATTTTATAATGAAATTTTCAAATAATTAATGAAAGAGTGAATTCTGCTTCAATAATTAAAGCAATTAAATGATAAATCGATAATATTTAATTATTGGTGTACCAATTAAAAACTGTTATGCAACTGAACAGGTCTCTGGATCTGCAAGGAAGAGCAACACAGTATAACCTCATGGTGGAAAAAGAAAGGCTTCTGTTGCACCACACTTAAGCTGTTTTAAACTTGGCTGTGTTAAGGGCCCTCCACCTCAACTCGGTAGCCCACCATTCATTTGCAACCTTGTGATCTCCCATCTCTGCACCCTGAGGCTGTTGTACAGTGCCATTACCCTGATGTCCCAAGTACTCTTAGCCTCATGGCCTGGCACTGACAGAACGTGAATCATTATCATGCTGGATTTCTTAGAGAAAACAATTCCCACTGATACTAAAACACCCTGTTTTCCTATCTCCTCACACTTTTGCTAGTAGCTTTAGTCTATAACTCCACGCTAAGATCAATGTACACATTTTAGCCTATTGTATTGGTGGTACATGGCAAGGGTTTGGTAGTGGAGGAGCTGTGGGGGAGTCACAAGTTGAGTCTGTTTTGGCTGTGATGGTAACTGGTAACAGTCTCCTTATCTTTCTCTTAACCCACAAGTTTTTCATCCTATTTTCTCCCCCTGTTCTGTTGAGGAGGGGGAGTGAGTGAACAGCTGGTTGGCATCTGGCTGCAGCTAAAATTAATCCACCACACCTATAAAATTGTATTACAAGAAAGCTTAAAGATAACAATAAATTAATAGTCTTTTTAATAGCTGTTATTACCCAGTAATATACCTACACAGAATTTAATGACCAGTTAGTGTGCAGTATCCAGCCCTAATTAGGTATGCTCGAAGCAATGCCAACAGCCTTGTAAACAGAAACTACCAATAGGGAGCTTGAGTGGGTCTCAATGAAAAGTGTAATTGTACTAGTGATAAAGCATCATCACTACATGCTGTGCTGTACAGGATTCCCAGAGAAGGAGACTTGTCTGAGGTGCCTGCTGTTCTTCATGGCTGGCCACTGGAGAGAATTTTACCCTTTTCTTTCTCTTCCCTTTTTGTATTCTTTTGTTTGTTTGCCCATCCTTGAGTGCCTGGAATTGATGCATGCCATTAGCTGCAGACCCCATAAAGGAATCTCCTTCACACCATAAATGTCTGAGTCTTATTGGTTATGCAAAGATGAATAGGGAATGGAACAAGAAAACTGATGTAATGCTCCTCCACAAATTATTTGCAGTTAAAAATGTGTTAATCCTGAACTAGCGATCAGGAGTGAGAGGACGAGCAAAGAAATCAGTATTAATTTGAAGATTAGTTTAGACAATAAGCATAAGGATTTATTTTTTTTTCCTTACTGGTCTGGTCTGTGTTGAACAAAGACCTTACATTCCATGTTAAATAATAAAGTGGTTCACACTGAAGTTCAGTTTGAGTGTCTAGAAGAGTGTTAACAGATCGGAAAAAACAACAAAATAAACCAAAAAAACCCCAAACCCACAAACCCCCTCAATTCATTTTTTAATCTTTTACAGAATATTTGAGTCACTGTTTTAATCAACAACTATATTAAAAATATATGCTGTTTGTAAGAACACCTGTGGGAAATAAAGCTGCAGTTAAAAGGAGAAAACATTTAATAAATAAACAAGCCACTATGATGGATAGGTAAAAAATCCACAGAGGAATACTATGCAGAAGTAATCACATATCACAATGTAATAAGGATACTTTTTCATTATCATAAAAATGAGTTTGAAAAATCCAATATAGAGATATAAATTAAGCAAGAATGTGTATATAGGCATGCTTTTTACCAATGAAGTAAAAATTCGGGGTCTTTTGAGATCTGAGTCATAAAAGAAAAGCTGACTAGGAAATTATAGGTGTAATCCAAGAACGTGGCAGTGTCCATAAATACTAAATTATAAGAAACAACATTTTCAGCCTTATCTGATAATCAGTTTTATATCTGGAGTAGAAAACAATAACTTGTACAATAAAGATTCTTTTCACATTAAGGCAAATAAAGCAAGATACAAATCCAAGAATCCTTAACTAAAAATTCCAATTACAGGCTTTCATGTGTTGATGCAATGATCCTTTTCATGTGCCTACATGAGTGTTATTGGTCAAGGTGGATTTATTGGCACCTAAGGGAAATATAATATGCCTTCCCATTGTGAGAACTAGCCAATGAAGAATGCGAAGTCTTTGTCATGTAACAATAGAAATGTTATGTCACTTTAGCACGTGACATACAGACACATATTGGTTATATTTGCCTCCAGTCCAGATCATGTTAAAGGTGACCTGATGCAGAAAGTAAGATCAATTTCATGCTTCCATGTTAGCTCCCTTTTTTTTTCATAATTAATTCTACCATCAAATAAAGTAGTTACCTACTAATAAATTAAAGTAATGCTATTAATTATTATAATTTAGCTGGGTATAATGTTGTAGTTTAACCATAGTTTTATACAGATAATAGGTAGTAGTAACAAGCAAGTAGTTATTCTGTGTAGAATGAAATATATATGACCTTGGCATAATTATATAGTGCAGAGGAAGAGAGAGTTGTCAAAAGTAGGATGCAGGTATAATATAATAAGAAAAGGGGCACATGGTGATACAGGAGGCCTAAGGCTATAAAAAAATCACCAAATATCAGTTACTAATATTAAAAGAAATGCAGACTTGCAGTTTATGTAAGCCACTGAATATATGATGAATTCAACTGTATATGAGCTATAGAAGACAAAAAAGCAAGACATAGAATGTGGTAACAAACGTAAAAGGTGACAACAAATTGATCCTAGATTAAGGAGAAAGAAACCATAAATATAAATGTCATACTCCTCTCTTGGAAAAGAAAAAGAGATCCCATCATCAACATTATACTTCTCCTAACAAAGAACTTTGCATACCAACAATCCACTCTAAATCCCCACCTCAACTGAATCCAATGACATTTGGACATGAAAACCACAGGAAAGCATGACACCCAAGAAAGTGGTAGATAGAAGAAAGCTTGTATCAGCTTAACCTGAATATAATTTGAACAGCTGTTACTATTGTTGTAACTAAACTAATATGTCTTTGATAAGACTGTTAAGATTTAATTCTAATTAAGTTTTTAATTAGATTAACAGTAAATTTCTGACTTTGCAAATAAGGGGTATTCCTCATGTCCCACAGCAAGATTTTGAGTGTAAGAGCTGACAGATGTGGCACAGAATCTATGAGATGTCCTTGTCTTTGAGCACCGGTTGCACCGCAGGTGGAATACAGTTATGTGTCTCACATGCTACTAAACATCTGTGCTTAAGTAATTGAAACTCTTTCTTATCAATAAATTCTTATATTGTCCACCATTACTCTTCAGATTCACAATTACCAGGAGCTGTTGATTTCATTTGAATTTTCAGTTTAATTCCTTCAGTCCTAAATCAATTTTTAACTGTCATTTGCCACTTTTTACACTATTCTTGTTCTTATTTATTGTTTATCCTCATAGGTGACTCTATTGCACAGAAGTGTAACTGTCAGCAAACTTTTGTTTGCCATTTCCCACTTTGAAGATGCTGTGTGCCTTTGAAGGTTTTTTTGAAATGTCTCTTTCACACAGACAAATTAGCATGTGATTTTTGTTACCCAAGTTTAGACATCTAAAATATGATTAGCTTAGATATAGACATTAACACTAAGCTCCCTTTATAGCCAGGAAAGTGAAATTGGGGTATAATTGGTTCACTGACCTATGTTGAACACCGATATTAAGATGAGATTAAGTATTCTAGAAGTCCTTGTTTCTCTAAATTGATTATAAAGGCAAGTAAAGATGACTAGTTAACATCTACTTTTAATCAAAAAAAACCCCAGACTTACCAGTTACCCTTAGGTTCGACTGTAATCTTAATATATTTTAGAACACTTTTTACAAGAAACAGCATGATTTCAACAATTTCAACTCCCTTCCCCCAAACTTGGAAATGTTCACATTCATATTTGAACAAAACTTTCTATTTTTATGAAATAATACTTTAATTTTCTTGTTGTATTTTTTGCCACTAGGCTGTAATCTTTTTGGGAATACAAGAACCCCATTCCTTTCAGATGGCCTCTGTTCTAAATCATTCAGTCTGTCAATCTGAACCTTCTGTTCTCTTAGCTTCCTCCTTGTGCATTTAAGACAATCATCCTGGGACAGAAGTATTTATGTTTTTCCTTTATATTTAATATCTCTCTTCTTCTGGCCTCCAAGATGCTCATTCAAGACTTTATTTCTTTATTCTGAGGAACCTGCAGTTTGCTAGGTCACAGGATCATGCAGAGAAGTTGGAGAAAACTATTTTGTCCCATGGTCTTCAGTCATGCCACTGCACCAGCCTCGTCCTGACTGAATAGAAATCATCCAGGTACACTGTCGATCCGGAGCTTTTAGTAGTAATGTCCTGGTATGGGAGCTAAAGATCAGGTAAGTGTACTCCACAGAATCAAAAATAGAATTAGCTGTCTATGTGTAGACAACTGAATGAGTCCAAGCTTTAGGGAAAGCTGAACTGCTCCCTAGATCTCAGTGCTGTATTTTCCAGGCATTGAATGAAGTTTCCCAAACATGGGTGTGTAGTATCACCTTTTTTTTGAACCTTTTTTTAAATGTTTCCTATGAAAATATCTTCAGATCCCCTTATGTTACAATTCTTTTACTTGTTGTGAAGTGGGAAGTTAAACTAAATCTTTCATCCACATCTAATACCGCTTCTGAACCCCTGAAAGCAGTAAAAACTTTGCTCTACCAAACATTTTAATATAGAAGTTTAAATATTAAAAAGCTACATTATCTTCATTTTGAATTTCTGTTGCACAGTAAGAAGCACAGATATCAAAAAAAGCTGTATAAATTGAGTATTCATTTATGAAACAAGAAGCTAAAGACCTTGCAAGATTTCCTTCTGGAGGAAAACTGCTGTCAAAAGTGGCTACTACTTTCAAGCGGCCACTATAAGAGCAAAAGAAAAGCAATTCAAAGTGAGGCAGGAACTGGAATTTCTGAAATGGCATCAAAAGTATTAAAAGCAGGGTTTAAAAGGCATATTTGACTAATATTCTAAACGTTCATTTAAAAATACTAAGAAAAATATATCTCAGTTCAAGGAAACCGAAAAAATATCCTAAGTGTTTCTGTCTTTTGGGTTTTTTTGTTTGTTTGTTTGTTTGTTGTTGTTGGGGTTTTTTTAGCAGCAATGATGCAAAGTAAAATCCATGCTGCTACCAGGACAGTAGCTGAAGGACATGGAAAGCTGATATTTAAAGGAGATAGTGGGAATCAACTTCTAGGTACTATTTCTGTTTCTAGGTACTATTTCTGTTTCTAGGTACTATTTCTGTTTCTAGGATGGATTGGCTATAATGTTAAGCAAATACATTAGGGCCAGACTGCAGCCTTTATTGACAAAGCTGCTGTACAGCTCTGAGTAAGCATCCAAATTAACAAAGATATATGCGAAAAGGAATGGACAAGAAAATTTCTCAGAGGCTTTGAAGAAGCGATCATCAGCAGTATGTGTTCTTGCTGAAATAGGAAAGCTAAAGAGTATTTACTTCCTCCTTCATTTTTTCTTATAAATACATGTTCATAACCCATACAGTCATGCTAAACATTCATTGTTTATTTGTCTTCAGGTTTAAAAAAAATCTGTAAATGCCTGAAGTACATTTTAAACAAGACCAAGTTAGGAACTGGGATGTTGTGACGCCATTTTTGTTGGCACAAACTTTGTAGGCAGTCATATCTCATTTGTATATGTTTTACATTAAGATATATGTGCAATTATGTCCCACAATACAATATAAGCAGAAGAGGCTTTTCCTTACTTAGTTTTTCCACCATTTCTCTCAAAATAGTATATGCAAAGAATCATTGTCTTTGTTTGTACCAGTAAACATAATTGCTTGTTCTGCTTTCAAGTGTTTAATTTCTTTTCCCAGTTCCATATCTCTGTCACGAACAGATAGCCCTTCATTCACAACTGGTCTCATGACAACTGGTTTTGGCCAAATCTTTGCTTGGTAATTACACAACAGCTTAATACATTGGAAGAATGCTTCCTTTTTCACATTTTGCAATTCATGAAAATATTCCTTCCATTCATCCCCAAAACTACTTGTTAACTGACCCTCTACCTTGATCCACTTGTGTGACTTATGGAAGCCATTAAAACTTTCCATTGAGCATTTCATTGCAGCTGATCATAATGAAATGAAAAAGAGAATATTCAGACAAAATATTTAGATAAAATATTTGGGAAAAAATGGTACATGTCAGTGATTAGATGTATAATTTATTTCTTCTTAATAACAACTGATTTCATTTTCAACCTCATTTGAGTTCTGTTTTCTAAGTAACTAACTAGAAGCACTGGAATGAGATCCTGTCTGTGGATTTTTTAAAAATATCTTTTCTTGATCAACCATCAAATTGCTTCTGCTGCCCATCCTGTCACTGCTCAATGCATGTATAACAGCAACTGCTTTGGAGCTGATCTTACATAGATCTCTAGGCAAAATTATCCCTGCATTTGCTGTCTTATGGTTATTCACTGGAGCACAGTCTGAAAGTTTCTACTATTTCACTCTGTACTTATGGTACCTCTAGCAATGTTCTCTTCAGAACTACCAGCTTTCATAATGTCTGTATGTTTCAGCAGCTGTGTAAAAAAAAAACCTTCTAACTGCTCCAGGAAGTAGTTTTGCTAATTCAGTATTTGGCAATTTGTTCTGAGTCAATACTCAAATATTTCTTAGAGTGATATTCCATCTTTTTAGCATTGTGATCATTTTAAGCGACATGTAAAAAGCTGCAGGCAAGTAACATCCATTAATGTTCCCATAATATGTTTTTGTTATGATTTAGCCCTTTTTACTTAACCGATATAAATTAAATTGTTTTGGTTGTGGTTTGGGTTTTTTTAATGCAACACTTCTGTATAGTTTAAGTGGGAACAAAAATTATTTACTTTCAGTCCTAAATTGTTGGGAGTGACTGTGTTGAAAAGAAGGTTAAGAATATCTTTAAGTAACTAGTCACCTGCTTGATTCAGTGCATGCCTTTGCCTTGCAAGAATCCCTTATTATTACCATACTTACACGATGAGCTATATGTAATTGTGAAATCTCAGCATCTTTGCTATTCCAACCACCTGGAAAGCCGTTCAAGAACTCTGAAGTCAAATATGCATTTATAGAAAACATCATGTATGATGACAATCTTTCCCCCATTCAAATAGGCAACTAAAGGCTCAGTTCACAAGCACCATAACCTAAGGATCTGTGCTCATGTCCCAAAATAACTTGTGACCAGATGCACAGAAGAACTTGGTCCTGGTGAGGCTCAGAATCATCACAGCTACCTCTTATATGCCTATCTATGGATCTGAAACTCATGTATCTAAACTGGAACTAAATGGAACCTAGAGCAAATGAGAAGAGCTGGTTTATTCAGAATATGATTCACAACATCCAGTAGCTAATGTGAGGAAATGTCTAGAACCTCAATAATTTTTTCCTCATTCCCTGATTATTGGCAGTAATCTGTTATTATCTTCCTACTTACATCCAAATAGCAACAATAACATTTCTCTTTGGCATAATCTCTTTTTCAAGTCCAGTTACCACAACCAATAGGAGTTTAATACAGCATAACATAGAAGTCATCTCAGTCAGTAGAAAAAAACAAGTGTTTTATACAACTTAATATAGTTATCTGTTATCTATCCGAAAGCTGGTTCTGCTTCTATCATTTTAAACCAGACAGAGTCCTACATGAAATAAACAATCTGAATGGTCTTGATACCATTTCCTGCTCGTACATTTCAAGGTAGCTTTTAGTGGGTTTTGTTCCCTCATGTGCTGACCTGTGAAATACAGTCTCTTCTTCCTTCATCAAAAGAAAACTGCTTCTTGATCCCTAGCCAGAAGATTTCTCTTCAGAACATAGCTTTCTTTTCAAAATAAGTCTTTATGGATTATACGGATCCATTTCAGTGTGCACCTCATGTTCCTAGCAAGCAGATTAGACTACCTCAATTAAGGAAAAATACAGAAAAAAAAAGAATGAAATGAATTCTAAAAAAGAGATTAACAGGTTTGGGGTCCTTGATTGCTATAATATTTATCCTTGACCATTTCTGTAGTTGTAGTACAGCCACATATTCGCATGCATACTGAGTGAATCTTCACATAAACAATAAAGAATGTTTCAGGGAGGTATAAAAACGAGGACAATTCTCTAGAGATGAAAAACCAAATAAAGTTAGCTTGCTATCCAGTAGATAACCATCAGATACCTTAACCAGGTGAAGATATCGCATAGTGTTAACAGTCTCATTTAGAGACTGGCCAAAGGTATGACTACGTCCATCTAGAAAACTAAAAGGTAAAAGAGATCAGAAGATCTTTTAAAAATGAAGTTTATAGTCTATGACTGGAATTACCTATCCTGGAATCATGTTTCCATTGTTACATTCCCCTCCTATCTCCCAGGTCGATTCACTCAGAAGGCACTTTCCATAGATGAAAAACGTGCGCTTAAAGCTTACTGTTTTCAAGGATGCTAATAAACAGATCACCCACTAAAACAGGTCTTGAACATTATTTGAAGACACTGTAAATCAAGGTGAAGAAATGATGAGAAAAGTCTGAGATATTGACTTAGATCTAAATGACAACAATTTTTCCTCATTCTTCCATTTACTTCCTAGCTATCATATCAGCTTTTGGTATATTCCTTTTTGAAGTTGCTATTTCAGAAATTTTCATTTATTTAGTTATTTAGTTAAACATCAGTTTTTAGACTGTGATTCTTGCAATGTCAAAAAAAAAAAAATATTTCTATATCTTTTCTCCACAGAGTTTGAGCAAACTGATTTTGAATATTAAGATATTTAAAAAAGAAAACGAACAACAACAACAAAAAAACAGAAAGCCCTACTTATAGTTGACTACACTCCATTGCCTCACTGGCTTTTCATTTCTGTATCACATTGTTAATTTCTTGACAGCAGCTCTCTCCATATTTCCTATGTAGTCTGAAAAATACTGAAAATCTCAATTCATACTGCAGTACTGTTGTTTACATTTGGCATAGAGTAATTTGAAAGATTCCTCAGTTTTTTAAATGTCACACAGCAATAGAAAAGACCAGCAAACGGCTGATAGCCTTAGGAACAACTTTCAAAAATAAATCAATCATCTTCTCTGTATCCCTCCCTTTGTTTGTTTAAATGTTGGCAGCATAGTTGCATTCTTGGCATATTCACATATCTCTAATTGTCCTCTATTTCCAAGAATGAGAAAACTGTAAAGCTAGCTATAGATTTGTTTTTTCCCCCTTTCAGCATGAGCAATAAAGCTTAAAGATCTGTGGGATTTGGCTGTCTTCACTCCTTGTTTCTCGTATTTTATAAGTGATAAATTAAAGGATAGGAAGGAAAAGGAAAGGAAATATTTTCAAGTGAAGAAAACCGGAAAGAAGTACATCTAGCTGGTATAAGCTGTGGTTCTACATGGCTGAGCTAAGGAAAAGTGAGAAAATGAAAATAATTCAGCCTAAATTTTTATCCACTATCAACTGGAGTACATCTGCTGACACCAGTTGAACAGTAATAACAATGTAGGTCAAAAGCCAAAAACTATAACTAGTAATTGTTTCCAGAATAACCTCTAGACTGGAATAGATTCAAAGAAGAATCTGAAACAGAAAATGAAGGTTCAAACACCAATATCCTGTAATTCTGGATTTTATACTCTGGGTGCTCACTTAACACTTAATAGGATATTAGCATTCCTACATGCTGTGCAGCTCAATTTTACATCTGTCAAGTCCCTGCATGTATTCATGAACTATTTGAGGTTAGTGAGCTGAGGTAGGAAAATGCAGATTTTGGAAGCAATATTTTCTGTAGGGCAGAAGGAACCCTGGCAAAACATGTTTTGGAAATAACTGCAGTA
>VWZL01002692.1:522950-536137 GCA_013396915.1 Stercorarius parasiticus
CCTCTTATCACCAGTCAGACAAAAAAAAAAAAAAAAAAAGTAAAACTGGAGCTAAAATAAATATGCTAACACAAAAATTGTGTAAAGGCCTAGATCAAGTTCCCTTTGAAGCCAAGATTTAAAGACTAAACGGAACCAGGGCTTTAGGGGCATATTGAAAGCATCCTTCCAGCATCTCTCATGGCACAATTATTAAATTTAATTTATTTCTTTTTTCTAAAATTGCAGATAATGGCCAATAGATGCAGCAGAACTTAGGGTGAGATGTGCTTTTATGCATTGTATGTTGGCTGCTCATGCCTACTAATTTTATTTAGTTCATCTTTATAAGTGAAATAAAAAACCCAAACAACTCCTACCAAAACCCCCAGGTACTTCCTGCACAGACTGAGGCATATACTCCATGGTGCTTTATTTATGACTCAAGATATTTTGAGCTGCCTGTGAGGAGCAGCAAGCATAGCCTGCTTCATGAAGGCAAGAGATCTAGGAGCTGAGGGTGGTGTGAGGCTGACAGGGCAGCTATTCATCAACAGTAACAAAGCCTTGGTACCAGGGCAGAGATGGTAATGGTGACTGGGGTCAGCTGAATGTCCAGCAATCACTGGGTAAATCCATATTGATCAGGCAGGTGCGAGGCCAAGCTGGGAACTCCAGTCACTGGCACAGCATCAGCATACTTTTGATGTAGCTCAGGCAAAGACTGAGCTTAAATGCAACACCTAAGTCAGTAGGCAGAAGTTGAACAGATAGAGGGCCAGAGGAGGCTCGTGACAGCTCTCCTGTAGTATGTCACTTGCAACTTCTGACTGCTCTTTCTGGAAATTTATTTGTATTTATAGAGGTCTGGTCCAAGCTGCACTGTATCATAGCTAGCTTTCAACATAAGCAGCTAAAAGCTGGTGAAGAGGTTGTAAAGAATTACGGAAAAATACAGTTGTAGGCTGGTCAGGTCAGCTAGAGCCTCTTGGTGCACTTAGGCCTCTGACAGATAACTTTTTTATTATCCAGAAAACAGAGGGTTATGCATTTTTCCTCAATGTTGCTTCAAGTAGATCCTTAGACAAACATAAAAGAAAATCTACTGAAGTTTTGATTTAGTCTGTTACTTCAGAAAATTTTAGCCTCAAGGAACTAATTCAAATTTGATTCTAGGATTTCTTGCATACCTAACTTCCCTACAGTTGATGTTATTTTGGTAGCAAAATATTTTGGCACAAATATATTTCTCCAGGGAGAGGATTTTTTTCATCTTTCACTTGATTCTCAGGTCACCTCATTATTCCCATCTTCACCTGTATGTTGGATGTCTGCACCATTACCAAGCCTCAGAGGCACACTCTGTGCTCCTCTTGAGTCTGTTATTCACTGCACAACCAATACACAATGTGCTTATCTAGAATATTTAACTGCTAGAGTACTGATGAAATCTCACTTGGTCTTCAGCAGAATTCTTGTGGAGAACTCCTCAAGCTTTAGAATTTCCAGGGAAAGTTGTGTGCAAGTCTTGTCTAAAAAAATAATTAGTCACATTTCAGTTTTCTAAACTAAAATACTGTCAATGCAATCATTTGCTTAGTCTCAGTGATCAAAACCATGTTCCATACACAGCAAATGAACACAAATTTTGTATTTTAATGTGACTGATCAATCTGTATAAACAGAAAACCCTGAACAATAAACTCTGTATATAAGTTGATTGCATGATCTTAAGTAAGAGATTTGAAGACTGGTAATGTTTGCGTATATGTAACTTGTGTTTGAAAAAGCAAATTGTTGATCTGTGAAAGATCTCCACTGCAATTATATTAAACTGAGTTTTGCATGCATCTAAAGAGTAAGAATAGACAAAGAAAGTCGTAATCTGTGTGGAGTATCCAGAGATCAAAGAGGACAGTAAGACTCATTTCCCTGAAGAAATCAAGCCAAAGTGGCACTAGCAGTAAAGCTGCTTGCTGTATTACATAGCCCTGGAGGGTTACATAATTTTACTACATAACTGTTAGCTGAAAGATATTTTCAATAAAGCTGTTTATGTGGTCTGCTCCGCAACTTCTCAAAGTCCTTGACCTACAAGCTTGTAACTGAAAATAGCAAGAGTTATAACACTGCTCTAGAATTCCCTCTGATAGGAAATATAAGATTCAAAACATTGTAGGATACATATGCCACTAATTTAAGAGGACAAGAGTTAATTTAAACGGAACCTTTATATTAGTATCAAAATTTATTTTTGTTTCTGTTAAGAACAGATGAAAATGCCCAGAGAAAATAAATCCTTCCAAATAAATTCTTGTCTCAAACACAGATCTAAATAACATTTGAAGGCATGATACATTTATTTAAATGGTGAAAACACAGATTGTGAAGAAGGCCGATATTGCCACTCCTTCAGTGTTGAGCTTTAAGTGAAAGGCAGAGGTCCATATTTATCAACCACTACATGCCTATTCCATTTCTAGAAGGACTTTGTTGTTGCTATGAAGAGATGCAGCAAACGCACACATAAGATTAACTGTCTTTTTTTTCCTAACTCAGCTTTTTTATTTAACCATTGCTGAAATTTTCTGGAGGCAATACATCTGATCTATCAGGATTCTATGTGAAAAGGAAAAGTTCAGTGAAATGTCCATTTACAGTACTGCGTGGTCCTATCAAAGACTTTTTCAAGCACTGATCTTTTCAAAGGGTGTACATATAGACAAATATTTCCCCTACATCTACAATACTATCTGTCTTGTAATAGCATGACACTGACACACACATTGCAAACTGCATTCAAGGAGAGGGAAAAAAAGAAAAGAAAAAAATGTTCTGTTTAAAGAACATTTAAAACATTCACACATCAGAAATGTGTGAATAAAATGTGACTGAATAAATGAAGTCTGAGTGAATCAAATAGCTATTAACCATGGTTATTTAATATATTTACTATGTGCTAATAACAACAAGTAAATGAACCATACGTTAAAAGAAGCTGTCTGTGTTGGTAAATATAGCTATATAAGATGTTAAGTATAATTAGAAAATTTATCCTGTGTCTATAATTAGCAAAGGAAATTTGGGGAAGAAAAAGATGGTATTTGGAAATTTAAAAGTCAAATATTGGAAATACAGCTGGTAGGCTTTAACGAAGGGATGAAAAAAAATTCTCCGTTCCTGTCTACAGCTGTTGAAAAATGAGATTTGTTATGCAGAGGGGCTTAATCTGCTGGGGTTTACATCACCCTAAATTTTACTTTGAGATTCAGATGTGAACAGAAATCTCAAAATAAAATTAATTCAAGACCAGTGAGCTTGAATGAATAAATTTTTGCATAGAAAAAAACAGGTAAAACTGTTTAAAACTTAGAAGTCACGAAGCACTCTGGAGCTGCTCAATAGTTCTGTGAAAGTATATAAATAAAGGCAGACCTTAGAGTTGTGTTGGATCTTAATGTACCCCCAAGACAAGAAATACATCGATACACACTGGGAAAAGTTCATCAGAGGGATGTTAGCATGGTTGGGACTACAGTACTTGCTGTGCTAGGAAAGCCTGAGGGACCAGGACTTGCTTAGACTGGAGAAGAGGCAAATTTGGGGGTACCTAACAGCAGCTCCCCAGTGCCTATAGGGAGCTCATCAAGGAGACAGAGGTAGGCCCTTCACAGCAGTGTGTATGTGCAGGATGAGAGAAAACGTGCATAAGTAGGCACAAGACAAACTTGGATTGAATTTAAAGAAAAGCTTTTTCTTCGTGAGGAGAGTTAAGTGGTGGAAGATGTTGCCTGGCAAGGTTGTGCAGTCTTTGTCCTTGGAGGTTTTCATGTCCTGACTGGATAAAGCCCTGAGCAACCTGGTCTGACTTCACAGCTGCCCCTGTTCTGACCAGAATTAGAAAAGTTCTGAGGTCATTTCCCACCTGAATTATTCTACAGTCCTACGGTTCCAAAGCACTACTTCCAAAGCAAATTTATGGGAAAGCCACAGGAAGATTTTAAACCTCTTTCGTCAGTGCCTGACTCATGTGAAGGATGATGTCATTATTAGCAGTTAAACTAGTAGTCTGGATAGTAGAAGACTGTACATCTTATCATGTTTCTTTTTCAGTGGAGAGAATGAGCTGGCTTAAAGCACAAATTGTCTCACCTTTTTAGATGACTACATTAGGATAAGTTTAATTGCACAAGAGGAATCGTGCCTGTTTATCTCCAATAGCTTTCCAGGAACCTGGGAGAACTAGCTTGGATGTATATATTTACATCTGAGTGCCATGTGTCAGTAAGGCCCCTCCCTAGTAAACATGTTAATATTCCAAGGAAAATTGATAGACATACAGAGGCCTCAAAGATAAATACATTGCTACATATTCTATGCAAGTAGAAGGCCAGGTAGAGGCCAGACATCATTCATTCATTGATTTATTCTGTCAAACGTGCAAGTTTTGCCTATTATCATCAAAATGGGACCAAAATTCTCACTCTGAGGAAGTATTTTCTTCATGCTGATAGCATTACTTCTCAGTATAACCCTACTAATTCAATCAGTTCAAGAACACTAATCCAAAAGAAACTACATGTTGTCAGTTGTGGCATTCATGGAATGACTTATCTGCTAGATCCTTCTTTAATTTAGTGCTTGGAAGAGACTCTTCCCAAGGAAAGAAATTGCTGTAAAATTTCTAGGAGCTGAGTAACTGACACTGAGAGTTACTTTAAAAAAAAAAAAAATTACAGAAAAAAAAAGTTATTCAAGGAATAAGATCACAGAAAATGAAAGTCAAAAAATATGGTATAGTATCAGAATTTAGGCAACTGAATGCTGTAGTAGAGATTTGAATTTTAGCCATATTTATATCATGGACTCATGCATTTTGTTATGCAGTTTGTTATCTTTTCATGGACAAAAGTGGAACACGCTTGATGCAGGGAGTCAGGAGTTTATTATTGATTTGATTAAAACTTTAATGTTCTAATTGTCCAAATTATTAGTCCAGTGTCAGTAATGTATATGCATGACCCCATTTTATAAGAAAAAACTTCATTAATAACACAGTTAAAACTCTTATATAGATGAAAACCTTCATGCTACCCCTTTTCTGGCATTACGCTCAAGTTTCCAGTGTTTCTCTGAGTCATAAGGCTGCCGATTTCAGTCAGAGAGGGCTAAAGTCAGTCATCAACATCTGTAATATTTGCCAGATGGTGTTTATGGTAGGAGTTTCTTCCTCCACTCCAGCAGGAAGAGACCAATGTTGGTGGTTTCTTCCTCCTCAGTCTCGAGACTTCATGGTTTTATTTTAATGTTATCTGAAAACAGCACGTGTACATGCCCTATCTTTTCATTCTTTTCCTAATCCACCTTTCTACTCTCTCTCATCTCTAAAATTGGTTTCACCTGAACAACACAAGGCTGCACTTCTGTAGCCTGGGACCTTTAATATCATCCTACATTTGCATTCTTCCATGCCACATTTTATTCTGGAGTAATAGACAGTTCAGCCTACACAGAATAACTACTTGTTTTCTTCATGAACTAAAATTAAACCAAAACAAATTTAAACAATACTTACCTGATTGCTAGACAACTGCAATTACATCTAAACAAGCTCAAACCAGCTCAGGTCAGGAGCCTTCCAATGGGTGGGCTGAGGGTGTGCAGGAGGTTGGGCGGGGACACAGCAGGGACAGGTGATCCCAACTGACCAAAGAGATATTCCATACCACATGATGTCATGCTGAGAAGTAAAACTGGGTGTGCAGGGGATGTTGTTATCCAAGGTCGCTGTTGCTCAGAGACTGGCTGGGCATTGGTCTGCTGGTGGGAGGTGGTGAGTGACTATCTTTGCATTGCCACTTGGTTTTTTTCTATTTTTCCCCTTCACTTATTAAACTGTCTTTATCTCAACACACAAGCTATTCAGACTTTTGCCCTTCCGATTCCGTCCTCCATCCCACTGGAGGGAAGGGAGTGAGCAACTGGGTGGGGCTTATCTGCTGGCTAGGGACAATGCACCAGTTAAAGATTTTTGGGTTTGGGGTTTTTTTCACATAGATCTGTGTGTGTGAGTAAATGCATGTTTCCATGTGCGTTCACGTAATTATGTAAATATAAATCACCAAACATTATTGCTGCCAAATTTCAGGACTTGATATTAACTTTGTTATTTAATTTAATAAGTAATTAAATTTAATAGGGATCCACAATGTATTGTCTGAAGTGAAAAAATAGTGATTTCATTTCCTCATCCTTGTTCATTGATTTTGACATTTGTTTACTATAAAATTCCATTTTATTTACATGAAGTAGGCTTGACTTAAACAATCGAACTGAAAACTAATCTTGTGAGTAATCCCATTGCAGTGTTTGTTAGTTGGAACTGTTTGCATGGTTTCATAATGATTTCTTTTGTAACGTATAATAAACATATACCAGTATAATTTAGTTCAACCAAAGTACTACAAATGTATTCACCTTTAAGAGTCTCAGATCACAACAAGTTTTCCACTTTTCCATTTTTGAATTTTTATCTCCAAATAAAATTGTGTGGAATCTATAACACCACTATTCTAAAGAAAATGAAATCAGGAGAGATGAAGCTTTCCCTTTCAGGAAAACAAAAAAACCAAATTGATGTCACTCTTTCCTTATTATGGGGCACTCTGATAGGTTCAAGGAACTCCATCCTGAATGGAAATTCCACTTTAAGTTTATAAAATTATCCAATGTTAGAGATAGCACACAAAGAATATTTGAGAGGCCTGTGATATACTTGCATCAAGTCTTCAAAACAAGCAATATAAACTCGGTCTGCTGAGATGTTCACGTTAGACAGTGGAATTTTTATTTATTTACTTATTTATTTAAGAGAGAGAGATATTACAAATTAGGATGTAAGGCTTAGTCTACAAGTCTCAGGAATGAAGTTTTACAATATAATAGACAAGAAAATGAAAATAAGATAGAGTCTGAGGTTCATGTAAGGAGGCTAAAATTAAGTTATATATAATTAATTTTAGAAATATGGCTAATATATTTATTTCTAAAACCAATTACTATTACAGAATTTTCACAACTCTTGGGGTCCAATGGAAATGGGAAGTATCGCATAGATGCAAAAAGAAGGAAGATCACATACTTAGAGATTTTCTTCTGTAACTATGACTATTTCTTTTTGGCATCCGTGATCACTTTTTCTACTCTGTGACACTGAAAGGTATCACTACCTAAAAAAAATTTAATGTACTTTATTTTTACTCTTCTACTGTAGGCTGCTTTCATAAAACTTGCATTAAACCTCCTTGCATTAAACCTCCTTGCATTAAACCTCCTTGCATTAAACCTCCTTGCATTAAACCTCCTTGCATTAAACCTACTGTTCTCTGGGCCCGTCCCTCCAGCCAGTGTTTTAGCCAGCGGAGAGTACTCCCGTCCATGCTCTGGGTAAATTATGTCCCTCAAAGGCCTGTACTGGGACCAATACTATTTAATATTTTCATCAATGACATTGACAGTGAGATTGAGTGCACCTGCAGCAAGTTTGCAGATGACACCAAGCAGAGTGGTGCAGTTTATTTGCTTTATGGAAGGGATACCCATTCAGAGAGACCTTGACAGGCCTGAGGAGTGGACTGATGTGAACTTCATGAAGTTCAACAAGGCCAAGTGCAAGGTCCCTCACTGGATTGGGGCAATTCCCAGTATTAATACAGATTGGGGGATCAATGGACTGAGAGCAGCCCTGCGGAGAAGGACTTGGTGGTACTGGTGGATGAAGACTTGGACATGATCTGGTAACGTGCTTGCAGCCCAGAAAGCCCGTCATATCCTGGGCTGCATAAGAAGAAGTGTGGCCAGCAGGTCAAGGGAGGTGATTTTCCCCCTTTACTCCACTGTCATAAGACTGCACCTGCAGTACTGCATTACTGCACCCAGCTCTGGAGCCCCCAGCACAAGAAAGACATGGACCTGTTGGAGTGGGTCCAGAGGAGGGACACAAAAATGCTCAGAGGGATGGAACACCTCTCCTATGAAGAAAGGTTGTGAAAGTTGAGGTTGTTCAGCCTGGAAAAGAGAAGGCTCTTAGGAGACTTTATTGCAGCCTTTCAATAGTTAAAGGGGGCTTATAAGAAAGATGGAGAGAGACTTTTTACCAAGGCCTGTAGTCACAGAACAAGGGGCAACAGTTTTCAACTGAAAGAGGGTAGGTTTAGATCAGATATCAGGAAGACATTCTTTACTGTGAGGGTGGTGAGACACTGGAACAGCTTGCCCTGTGGAGTTGTGGAGGCCCCAACCCTGGAGGTGTTCAAGGCTAGGTTGGATGGGGCTTTGAGCAACCTGATCTATTGAAAGACATCCCTGCTTATGGCAAGGGGGTTGGATGAAATGACCTTCCAACTCAAACTGTTCTATGATTCTCCCAACAGGCCTGGTTTCCACTCTAAGATTTGAATGACTTCTTTGGTTTCATGTTTAAATTGCCTTCAGTTATTGGGCAATTATTTGGGTAGACAAAAATAAATAAGTACTTTTCTGGGATATCAATATCAAAAAGTCATTTAGGTTTTTAAGAGCTTGCATTTCCAAATATGCATTAATAATTAAATGCATAAATATGCACATGCATAAATAATTAAAATATTTCTATTTTCAACAGGAGTGGTTCAAAGTTAACAAACAAAAATTTTTCAGCCTTTCAAGAATATAATAGACAATTAAAAATGTAGTTCAGCCTCTCACATATAGAGACATATCTATTTTTTTCTTAAATTGACCATGTATAGGTCCTTGTCTTAACAAAAGGACTGGAAGGCTTGGATACAAATTTAAAATGTGACTAAGTCATAAAACTCAATAATTATTTTTTTCTTATTATTAAGTCTATTTAGTCCCCTAAAACTCTTATCTTTTCTCAATTTGCAAGTTTTCTTGATAAAATAATGCAAAAACTGATTAAACCACTTATTTCAAGGACTTCAGATGTCAATAAATCTATAAAATGATTACAGTCAGTGTCTCCTAAAGTATTATGCTTTTGTCCTTGTTTTAAGACTGGACGAAAAGTATTGCCTGAGAAGATATTATTTACCTGTTTATCATTAATTAACTATTGTTAACTTTTGTACTAGTGAATCTTAAAAAGCAATTAAGTATATAAAAGTTTAAGCATGATTTAGAAATCTCTGTTCAGCTCTTTAGCATTGCATCTAAATAGTATGGGCATTTTTTTAGAATAACTCATTATTTCACTGAAGTGGTTCAAATTATACAAAAATAAAGAGACATAATTTATTATGATAATTATAACTCAAACCCAAAATAAATAACTGATATATGATATATAAGTCACAGTGATCTTGTTTACTAATACTACATATTGCAGAAATTACTGTCGGATCTGTTAATGTTTGTTTGGTAGAGCATGAATGCATACATACACACATATGTTGCTGAAACTTTCAACTCTGCATTTGCTGATTATAAGGATTATCTTAGAAAAGGAGTGTGATTTCCTAAGACTAATAAGGATTTTCATTTTGGAACAGACCCTGAACAGTATTAGGAGGCCAAAATGAAAGTTTTGTTATGATTACATACACAGTAAGATACAAAGATACATGAAAGAGAAAAAATAACTATCAACTTCTATCAACTGATAGAAAAGCTCTTTGAGCAATCGTATTTTTCTTCTATGTAGACCAGACTATAACCCATAGAGCAGACTGAAAAAAGTATGTTAGCTACAGCCACAGATGGTTGCACAGGAAGCAATCAAAATAAAATCACTGTATCTTGTCACTGCAAGGGTAAAAAGGTGCATGAGAACCAAATAAAAAACCCTTTCCTGAAAATATCAGCAGAGACAAGAACATCAGGCAAGGTGAGCATGCATCTGGCATATGAATCCCTCTTCCCAAAATTTGCAATGTAGAGTGACTGAGGAAACTAAAAAGCAGAAAATAAATTACCAGATTTCCAGTTTGCTTCTGTGACCTTACTACTTTATGCAGTAGATGTGCAGACTTTAAGTAGCTTGTCTACATTTCTATAAAGAAACATAAGAGAAGGCAAGAAAGGGAAAAGTACAGCAGAAGGGGGGAAAAAAAAACAATCATAGCTTAGGTAGAGCTATAATCCACTGGAGACGTATTTTGCAAAGCTTATTCACAATGAACAGTTACACACATTAAGACTGGCAAAATCTGACCCAGAAAATGTTAACAGGGTGCTGCGACATCCAGTCACGTTAATTTATAGATGTAGTTGGAATCTGTAGCTGTTTCATTGTTTTAATGTAACTGCAAAGCCCATGTTTACAAAATAAATTCGTTATCAAGGATTTTTTTATCATCTTGACTATTTCCATGCTCCTCTTTCAGGAGACCATATTCCATGATTCCCTAAATTAGAAAATAAGCAAGGCAGTATTTACCAACAGATCAGAAGATGAGATTTGGGGAGCTAGGAAGGCAGTACAGATAACTTAAGTGTACTAATGATGAGTGCAAGAAAATCAACGATAATTCTAAAATAACCTAGCTTCTACATTCTTTTTTTTTTTAAAGCGTTCTTAAGAAAATATGAAAATTGTCTTAATAATTAAGAATTAATGAAGACCAGGTCAATACAGTTGTTGATAAAAGTAGGTAAGACAATATTTGGAAAATTTTAGCATACTTAAGTCAGGAGGTCAGTATGATATGAAACCCCTTGTGTTAAGGGAATTAGTTAACGAACTTGCCGAACCACTTGCAATTGCATAGCAGGCTTTATGGAGCTACAAGAAAATACCAAAGGATTTTAGTAAAAAAGAGCAATAGCAGTGAAATCTCTAATTAGACTTTAGTTCAGTATCCTAAAGGAAAGAGAGGGGGGTTTTGCCTGTACAATTTAAATCTCAATTAGAGAGAAACTGAAATGTAGAGTCAAAAGCAAAGTATGCTGAAGTTAATGAGATGGTGGAAACAGCATGTTTTGATTTCAGTAAGCTTGATATCAAGCTCGCCTTGAAAAAATCATGCTATATTTTTTAAAAAAAAGGAGAGAGAGGGAGAGGCGGCCATGACCAGAATGGTTCTTGTTCATTTGTTCTCTGACTCTCAAAACAAAAGGAAGATGGTGTAGAAATGCAGTAACTCTTTAGTTATCCTCCGACAGGTACGGAACAAACACAGAAAAAAATACAGTCATATGTTTACTAAGATTAATAGTCAAACTCTCAGCCAGAGGCAAGAACAGGATGAGCATTTTAAAACTCATCCATAATGAAGACTAATGTGGGAGCTGCAGTTACCAGTTTCTTCTATATTAAACTACTTTTAGAACTCTATTGATTTTTTTCTCTGAGGAAATTTAACTGAAATAACTTCAAAATAGTTGGATTTCCACAATTGTCAGGTTCATTATGATTTCCGAGATTTATGTCTGTAATTCCAGAAAAGGAAATGTGGCAAAAGGTAGGAGAAATATGAATTAATGACTGATGTGCTTATCAGCCATCTTAAGAGATATATAAAATACCTTATACTGATGTTGATGTGATGCTGACTCTCATACTTTGTCTCTGACAATGAGAACTCTTCTACCAGAGTTCACTTTGATCCTAGAGCAAAAATTTTGTTTAGGACCGGGTGGTCATTACTTGTTTACATGGAAATGTTACGGTGGCATGTGGGGGAGAGAATTTTCAGCTGCAGTAGACAAAAATTACTGAGGTAAAATTATTTAAAATAGTAGAGAAAATAAAACAAGAAAAAAATAAAGTAGGGGTAGATAAAACCAACATAAATGTAGAACTGAAAGACAGCTATTTGACAGGAAACCTTAGGATGGCAAAATCATAGTTTGGGAATAATTGCATGAAGCATGTGTCAGAGCAGGAAGAAGAAAAGGAACATTGTGGTAAAACAACTGAAAAAAGAATGAATCAAATAACCTCCTTAAAATACACTACTTACTGTAAATTCTTATTTCTTCTAAGGAACAGTGGTGTTTTATTTTGTTGGGTTTGGTTTTTTTTTTTCCAAGTTTCTTGAGAAATGCAGGCATCCCTTTTAAAAAGGATTTTTTTTTAATTTTTTTTTTTCCGTTTTCATTACAGGAAAACAGAGTGAGAAGTCCAGTGCTTAATTTTCAGAAGTATTAGTCTGTATCCTCAGAGTATTACCTCCCCTTCAGAATGGTACATAAAGAAATTTCCCTCAGTCTCTCAAGTGTCAAGCTCATTTCACCCTCTGGACCTCTCAGTAGACAAACCAATTGAAAGCCATGCTCCAGTTCTTCATCTAAAAAATGGGGATAATATTTTCCCACCAAAATAGTTCTTTTTTTTTTTTTTTTTTTTTTCTTCCTTCCCACCCACCAGTCTTCAGATTTGGGGGGGGAAAGGATTGTCTCTTATTATTACAGGTATATCAACAAATTACTTTCGGCTTTTCTAATGACTGTTTACAGTAGGAAAATATTTTGCTTTGAATAGAAAAAATCCTTTCACTCATACAATTTTCGTCTTCTAAAATAAAAATAAATTGAATAAAAATGAAAACTATCAAACCATTTTGTCAGGAATGTACAAATGAAACACTAAATTTATATCATTTTTATTAGAGCAGTTTGGTAAATCATGGACGAAAATTTTCCATAGTTGCTTTACATGAAACATTTTAAAGTAAATCCATTCATGATATGTAATTTTTAATCATTAATTAATTTTGTTGTTTACATATCTATGATGAAAGTTATCTAGAAACTGTAAGTTCGTATTGCTTTCACTTGAACATATAGCAGCATACTTTTAAAGAAAACAGAACCTCTAAAATAACTTGCATTTTAGTGTCTATTTTTCAAAACATATAGATGCACACACATCTTCATACATCCATGAATATACACAGTCTTAATCCTCAATGAGATTTCAAAACACAGCTTAAAACCAGTCAAAAATATTGAAATTGTAATCAGACTACACAGGAGAGGTTGGCTCTAGCAGGTGAAAGGGTCATTTTCCCACACTGAGAAAAATTTCAAAGGTAGGATTTTAATTACAATATGCATTCCGTGAGTGCTCAGACTCACAATACAGAGGATATCCACAGAGAAGAAAATCAATCCCCAGATCCCAAGAAATACTAGAGAAAATTCTGTTAGAAATGAAAACCAATGCATTTAAAATGCTTTAGGAGCTGTTTGTTTTTTTTTTTTTT
>VWZL01002692.1:536159-593176 GCA_013396915.1 Stercorarius parasiticus
TTTAGTAAATAATTTCTAAAAAAAAAAAAAGGCTTTCATTGCCTTTTTCTGGAAAAATCAGGTTTTGCTGCCTGCTTAGGTACTGTTTTCACATATTGTACTCAAAAGCTACAAGGCACAAATCAAAGGTTGGTAGCTAGACATAAGAAGAGATCCAGGTGGGTTTTCTGGCAGCAGGAGCAATAACAATAGTGAGAGTTAAAGATTCAACTATGACAATATCTTCCTTCGGTTTTAAACAAGTACATGCAAGGGGTTTAGTTTTGTGTCCTAATTTAAAATTTGACCCAGAAGTCACAGCCTGCTACTTTCTTGAGTGCTATAGAGATATAAAAAGATAGAGTCATATATAATAGTATATATCTATGTCAATAGATACAAAGAGTAAATCTACATGTGGTGTTTGTGTTGTTGGTATTTTTTTGCTAACAAAGAAGCAGCAATAGCAGGGTTTCTTTATAAGAAACAGTATTAGGGTGTTCTTAAAATCCCCCAGAAGGCTAATTTTCAAATTATTTCACTTCAAAATCATAGAAGTAGTATTGCTTATTAAATGCATATTGATAAATGAATTACCTTGAAATTAATATGATTTGTATATGCTTTTTAGCTCGTGTTCACAAACATACATAACAACAAGAAAAAATACAGCTCCTTTATGTGTTAGTAAGCCATAATCTATGACTGATTACCATTAACTTGTAGCAGGGAGATGTTGGCTTGGAAGTTGGAATCATACCTAGCATAGCTTTTACTGACTATTCAGGCGTTTTGCAGTGATTAATTACTAATCAAAAAAAGATCAACCTGCAATCAAATAATCTTAATTAGACTATTGCTATAATGCTAAAAATATATTAAGTATTACAAAAATTATATTTCTTGAGAGCTGACAAGTAGTTGTAACTCCTACAGAAACTATTATGTTTAGGGTGCTTGCATGGTTTCAAGATTGTAGCTTGATAAAGCAAGAATGTACAAAAAAAATCAAAACATAAAATGCAGCTCTAGAAGAACCCACACAATAAGACTCCCTGCAGCTTGACAGCTTGTAATGCAAAGCAGTGATAAAAGTTCATTCCAATACAAACTATTAAAATTAAAAAAACCGAAGATAAACAACGTTATTTTCAAGCATATTGTAATTTAAGAATAATTTCTAAGTTACTCAAAAATACTTGTTCCCATGAAACTGTAAATTCAACATGTTAAAACCAAAATATATTTTCACTGGAAATTTTTAAAAGGGTAACCACTGTGTGAAATATTAATTACAATACTAAATTTATATTTATTCTGATGATCCCCTTTGAGTGAAATTATTGCAGATTTTAAAGGTTAATTAGGTAAAGACTGATTCTGGATTATGTACAAACTGATTTTAAAGGACTACTTATGAGAACTCGAGCAGATGACTAATGACAGGCAATAATTTTGTCCTTGAAAGAAAATTACTTGCAGGCACCTCACCCTAAAATTTCATTGAAGTGACACGCTAGGATTTTCAGAATTACCATAATAACGAAACAGTTTTAAAAGCTTGATTGTTTAATAAAAAAGTAACTACTCTTTGTAAATGAATTAAATAAAAGTGCATTTAGAATCTAAAAAAGCTGCTGTTGTTTTCATTAATTTTGTCTTTTATAATCCAATGATTTGTGCTCCCTCTACTGGCAGTGAAATAGCAATTCTTTATAACAAGAACTGATTGCTAAAGAAAGCTGGGGCACACAAAATAATTAAACACATAATTTGTAGTACATTGACTTTTGGACAAAGAGCAGGTGCACCAGAGTACACTCACAACACAGAAAAATTTCTAGTTAGAGAAGCAAAATAATAGCCTGGGGAGAAATATGATCTATTTCCAAATATTCTAAAATGAGAATTAAAAAGTCTTTTCTTAAAAACAGGGAATTATAAAGCCCTTTCAGGTCACCTGGTGACCCCTTCTCCTGGTATTTGCAAATCCTGTACACATTTTGTGCAATACCATTTTGTTTCTACCTATTAAAGTTAAAAGTACAAATACATATGAGGACAATCAGATAGTTTTTAACAAAACGTGATATGCAAAAATGTTTATTAAAGATTGAATACCTCTGAATACTGATTTTATTCTACCAACAAGCATAATGAATTCTCTCACGCTTTTGGGAAAGAGTAAAAAAGGGAAAAGAAGAGAAGCAGTACAATCATTCAAAATGGTATATGAAGCTACTGGCTCAGAACTTGATGATTTAAGACCTACTTTCCTTACTAAGATTACAGTGAACAAAAGACCTCCCAGAAATGAAACAAAATTAATCCTGATTATTGGTAGATAAAGGCAAGAGGAGAGAAAAGCAAGGAAAAAATATGAACTAATTGTAGGGCATTTTGATAATCCAGACACCTATTGCACAAATACAGAAAACAGGAACTCTGATAAAACTAGAAGCAATCCTGAATCTACTTTTTCCTGGGAAGTTGGATTTGATTTCCTTTTGTGAAGACATTTATAAATCTGAAAGTACTGCTACAACTGACTCATATAAGATAAATAACTTACTTCTGGATGTGTGAACAGCAAAGAAACTGGGACACCTAGAAGACAGTTAGAGCAATTAAACCGTTGGCTCCCATGCTGCTGAGAAGCACCAAAAAAAAATACAAACAGCCCAAACCAGTGGTACTAGCTACAGCTGTAGATCAGTGGCCATTTTCCTGTTATATCCAACTACAACTGTCAGAAACAAGCCATTTATACACAAGATTCCTTACTCTGGAATTACATTCGAAAATAGGTTACAGGTTCTGGGAGTCTAGGCTTTTTCTCTACAGATCAGGTGAAACAGTAACAATGATATTTCTAGATTTAAAACATAAATATGGATCTATCTGACTCTAACATGAAAGTGCCATGGACAAGGGCTTTCTTCTGACATCACTGTATCCTCTGGCCCAATCCTAATTTATTTTTTAGGTTTTGAATTTCAAAAATTCCAGTCAACAAAGCACAGCTGTTTAGATAGTCCTTGTTCCAAGGATCAGCCTTGATTTTTTTTTAATGCTATGACTTCTTATTTTTCTTCCATAACAATTTTAATATGCTATTGAAGCCTGAGGGGCTCACAGAATACCTTGTAAAGAAAATGTACAGCCCTATAGTTTTGTCTGTGTGTAGAGAAGATACCACTTTTGCCTCTGAATTACCTCTCTAGGTGAATAAACACTCTTCAGTAATCTATACACTGCAGTAAAACGTAAGCTTTTATGAGCTTTTCCTGGAACAGCACCTATCAGCATCTAAAAACTACAACAGATACTAATGACAGTAATAAGCATGGTCAGAGAAGCCTTTGCTATATTTGCAACTTTTTCCTATCATAGTTCTCTGATTAACGCAGTTTTCAGGACTAGTGAGAAAAGGGGACATGCTAATACAAAGCATGTGAGGTATGCACACACTTCTTGATTGTATTGCACAGGTCTTTAAGGTTCTTGTTGTAGAGGGGTAGGGGGAATATTTCTGCTATAAGTACAGCAATTTGAGGAAGGTTATTTGTTCACTTTGCTTCCTTTAAATTAATATTCAAATTACTTTTCTAGTTACTTTATACTCTCCAGTAAGGCTTTGTACATGCATTTTGTTTCATTTAATTTTGTTCTTCTATTCTAAATATGACTTCTCAACTTATCCTTCATTATATTTACAGCCAGCCCAAGTCATTATAATTCTGTGCATAGATTTCCATTTATTTTGTATGGAGATCAAATATAGACTATAGCTATTAATATGCAATAATGAAGCTTAACAATTCTGTTATACTTAGTTAAAATTCTATTTATAATCCAACAGCATGAAAGACTTGAGGCAGGAATTACGCAGATATTCAGCTCAAGCAGATAAACTGGTCACCTGCTGGGCTAATTTTTTTGCTTAATCATTAATTAGCATTAGCCTAATGATTTGTTTTACTGGTATTTTAATAAACTGCATTGAGTAAAAGTGTGTGATCTGACATAGATTCAATGCACCATGACTACTGCTCAATATCTTCTATAGATGTCATAAGATTTTATGCTTACACAATTAATCTACTTCATTACGAAGCTTTAGTGTAAAGAGTGGTTATGGCTATAGTTACCTTTAGATGATTAGGTTCATTACTCACCTCTGATACTGTTGAGTAAGATATTTGTAAGTACTAAAGTCATTTCTCAGTTACTATAGACCTTGTAACTCCCTTTAACTTCCATCACTGTAATTTATTTATGTATAACAATTGAGTAGAATACCAGCATTTAAAAAAAGCTTGGGTCTGAAAGATTCTTAGAACAGTAGAACTATT
Source organism: Stercorarius parasiticus (assembly GCA_013396915.1). Lineage (NCBI taxonomy): Eukaryota > Metazoa > Chordata > Aves > Charadriiformes > Stercorariidae > Stercorarius > Stercorarius parasiticus. The sequence continues at coordinate 540,494 of VWZL01002692.1, forward strand.
GTGGAAAGTTCCTGAACAGACATACTTACGCTTGGTGAAGATAATTATTACAGCCATACAGTGTTGATATAGTTTGAGTTTCTGTTGTATAAACAGCAATAAGCATAATAGGTTTCTGTAAGTCCAACAAAGGGCCATGAAGACGATTAAGGTCCTGGAGCTTCTCTCTTGTAAGGAAAGGCTGTGAGAGCTGGGACTGTTCAGCCTAGAGAGGAGTAGTCCCAGGCAGGATCTTATCAATGGATATAAATATCTGATGGGAGAGTGTAAAGTAGATGTAGCCAGGCTCTTTTCAGTGGTGCTGCCCAGTGACAGGGCACAAACTGAAACACAGAAGGTTCCTTCTGAACATAAAGAAAAGTTTCTTTTACAGTGACTGAGTACTGTCACAGGTTGCCCAGGGAGGCTGTGGAGTTACCACCCTTGGTGATCTTAAAAATTCATCTGCACGTGGTCCTAGGCAACCTGCTCTAGGTGAATGTGGGGATGTTGGACCAGATCACCTCCAAATGTCTCTTCCAATTCCAATCATTCTGTGATTCTTTGAACAAAGCATACAGTCTAGCCTCAGTCTGAGTTTAAAACTGCTTATATCTATGAAAATTATTTTATCTGAAATTAAAATTTATCCAGAAAAAACTTTATAGCCTTAGAACTATTTATGCTTACTGTTTTGCACAAAAGTGAGACTGTGGAAATTAATGTTTTCTCCTGGCTTACCTTTTGGAGTGGTACAAGCTGGGCACTGACTGGCTGGTGAACAGTTCTTTTGATAAGGACCTATGTGACCTGGTGGACAGCAAGCTAGATTTAAGTTAGCAATGTATCTGCGCAGCAAGGAAAGGTAAAGCATACTTACATGTATCACCAGGAACATACCCAAAAAATTAAGAGAATCAGTCTACTGATTGCTTGTTCCTCTTCATTTGGCGTTCATTAATCAACTTCTGGAATACATCCAACTTGGGGCTCCCAAGTAAAAGAAAGATGTTGATAGTCTTGAAGAAAGTCCCTCACAGGGCCAGGAGCAAGGTCAGGGTCTGAAACATGTCCCACATGAGAAGAGGCTGAGAAAACGGCTTGTTCAGCGTGGACAGTTTCTGGCAGATGTGGTAGAACTCATAGCAGCCTCCAATACTTAAGAGGAATTGTTGAAAATACAGAGGCAGGCTCTTTAAGGAGGTGCACAAGGAGAAGAAACAATGGTCATAAGGTGAAACAAGAGAGGTTGTGACTTGATATTAGGAAAAAAATATATTCACAATGATAACAGATGAGCAGTGGAACAGGTTTCCTAGAGAGGTTGTCATTCTCTGTCCTAGGAGGTTTTCAAGACCCAAAAGCATAAAGCTTTGAGCAGCCTGGACTTAGTTGATGCTGCTTTGAGCAGAATGTTGGACTAGAGATCTCCTGCTGTCCCTTTCAACCTGAAGTAGTCTATGTAATCAGTAGTCTTTTGTATAAAGACAAGTTAGATTAGAATGCATTAGATATGATGATAGATATGAGACAGGAGCATGTACTGAAAGGAGAGATGGAGTTATTTTTAATTTACGACACAGTGATAGCAAGGTTGGATGAATGGTGCAACACGTTCTTCAAGGAGAATGCCATTACTACATTCTTTATTACTCTAATAGATAATTAAGAATTCATCTCAACTCTCAGAATATAATGGTTCAACCACTTCCAACTGTGAATTAGAATAACTTCAGAAAAAATTATTCACCCCTCAGAATCTGCAGACTGATGTCTTTTCTTTCCTTTTTTCTTTATTTTTTTTCTTAACCATTTTTTTCATAACCATAGATGAACTTTTAACATCTTTCATATATAACTTTTTTGGCTGTTCACTGGATAGTATGTAATTTTAGTTTGTTGCCACAGTAATTGCCAGCTTTGGGAATATATGACCCTAAAGGTATGAATTTTCCAAATACAGATTACAGAAATACAATCACCAAGAGCTTGTTTCAGTTCTGAAGGCAAAATAGGCCTCCTGGTTATATACCAAAGCAAAGCTTTTTCAAGTTGATATTACTATGCCTTTCTCTCTACTACTAGTCCATATACAAGTAGCATGAGTCTGGATAACCCTAGTCATCCACTTTATGTATGTGTACTCTTTTATCAGTGCTCTATAGAGGACAGCATGGTATCTAATAATTCCTGAACAAATATAGACTTCGAATAATAGAGTCAGAAATTTGGGTTATTCTAGAAAGAAATTGCAGAGGTGGAGTTCTCAGACCCAGTAAAAGGTCAATAACATTAGTTAAAAACTCCAGAGATCACTCTCCGGGAAGCAGGTGAGGACTGCTGAGCATCATTTGAGTAGATACTTGCTGATAAGTAAGTTTTTCAGCAGATTTTTTAGAAAAATATGTAGAATACAACCACTTAAGATCATTCTCTGGTAAAAATTAATTTATGTCTTTAACAAATTGTTGTGCTTTAACCCCAGCTGCCAACGAAGCACCCCACAGCTGCCCGCTTACTCAGCCCCCCGGTGGGATGGAGGAGTGAATCAGAAGAGTAAAACTAAGGAAAAACTTGTTTGTTGCGATAAAGACAATTTAATAAGTAAAGCAAGAGCCACATATGTATCAAAGCAGAACAAGGGATTCATTCACTACTTCTCATTTTCAGGCAGGTCTTCAGCCATCTCCAGGAAAATAGATCTCTGTCATGCGTAATGGTTACTTGCGAAGACAAAACAACATAATTATGAATGTTTCCTCCTTCCTTCTTCCCGCAGCTTTACATGCTGCGCATAACATCATGTGGTATGGAATATTCCTCTGGTGAGTTGGGATCAGCTGTCACGGATGTGTCTCTTCCCAGCTTCTTGTGCACCCCCAGCCTATTCACTGGTGGGGCGGTATGACAAGAAGAAAAGACCTTGACTCTGTGTAAGCACTGCTCAGCAATAACAAAAACATCCCTCTATTATCAACACTGTTTTGGTCACAAATTCGAAACATAGCCCCATACTAGCTACTATGAAGAAAATTAACTCTACCCCAGCCAAAACCAGCACACAAATGCATTCTTTTTTCCTCTCTAAATATAAGAAAAAAATCTTTGCATGTTAAATCAGCTCACCTTCTTGTTTATGTCTACAGTTTAGAGATTTCCAGTTCTGGAATTCACCTTTTTACACTTCTGCTTTGTACAAAAGCTGCAAAATTGTCTTAAAAAATACATTTGTTAAATTAAAATATGTTGGAGGGAACTTCTGGTTTGAGCAAGTTTCTCTTGAGAGGTATTTCTCAGTTGCAGAATTAAATTTATAGAAGTAAAGTAGAAAGAAGACAAAAAGAGAGTGAAATGAAAATACACACACTTTGAGATGTCCTTTTTCTTGCTCCAGTTGTTTTGCAAATTGAAAAGAAACATTAAAAAAAAGATTTTGCCTCAAGAAATATCATAAAATTTCTAAAATTTCTAAGTCTTTCCCATAAACTTCTTACAGAGAAATGTAAGCATTATACTGAGAAAGTGAAAGAAAATTTATGGCAATATATGTTCATTGTAGTAATAGTGGTAAGAAAAAGCAATTCAAGAAATTAAATTCTCACTGCTTTTAAAATAGGTAGAATGATTTATATCATTATCTGCAGTCAGAATACCACAGCTTAGATCTATTAAATGACTGAAGGACAAATAAGATAAACAAGAGGATTTGACATACTGCCTTACAAGAAGGAAAATTGAAAAATCTATCCAAAATTAGGGAAAGAGTGGGGATGTGAGCATATGAGGAAAAAAAAAAAAAGCAGGTATTTTATGAAGAGGAGATTTTTCTTCTCCTCATCCAGTTTACCAGAACAAACATTCCCTTGAAAAAAATCACAATATAACCTAGACTTGTGTGATTGGTATGATAATGAATTCCCTTGCTTCTTTCAGTTCAGAAATGGCTTACAGTTCTAAAGAACTGGAGTGCAAGGAGCATGGGAAATATGAAAGACATCAAGAGGAAAGTATCTGACTGACAGGCTACCAGTCAAGTGGGTCAAAATGAAAAAAAAAAATAAAGAACTATGTGAAATGTAAAATCTGGTTTTATTCACTAGAACTCAGTTGAATTTCTCTAGTTCATAACTATGCAGATGTATTGCCGTGTTATAACAGTACAGAGCATTCACATTTCAACCACTAACAGGGGTCTTAAAAAAATACTACTTTCCTTTGCTCAGACCACTTGTGTGACAAGGTTATTTTCTTAGATGAAGAACAGCCCAGGAGTTGGTTTATGGACTAAGAAATTTCTAATTGACAGTCTCAATATCTTAGCTAGGATAATGTGGTGAAGGAAGACTGAAGAATCCTCTAGTAGACAGCATATCTTCTGGTAGTTTTCATATTTCTGCACTTGCATCTACACACTTTATGTCCATGTATATCTTTCAGAAAATCACCAAACAAAACCAACCAAAAAAACCCCAAAACACCCACAAATTTCTCCCAAGAAGCAATAGGGAGAAGCAGAAGAGAATCATCATTATTTTATCTCATAGCATGTTATGGCTCAGTAATTTTTTTTTATTTCCTGAAAAGCTGCTAACATGGTTAACCCAAAGGATCTTAATCCTAGCTAAGACAGGTTTATGAATGTTTGCAAATATCACTCTGCTCATTTTTTTTTATACAAACAAAAAGCTGTAGAAGTACTCTCCGTATTGAATCGATTTAAAGGCTGCAGCTCTTGATCTGTGAGGAGAGACTGAGGGATCAGGATGTGTTTGGCCTGGAGAAGTTGATTTTACAGAAAGAATTGCATGCTGTACCCCTATAAGTAAATCAAACTCTGCCAAGGTGCAAGGTTGAGGACTATCTCACAAAAGTGCCTACTCTTCACTTACTGGCATCAACCTTATGGTTTCAGCCTGCACCACCTAGTATTCTCCTAAACAAACCTCAAAAACTGTTCAGGAGCTAACACAGGACAGATCCTGGTATATAATAAGGATTTGTCCTCTCTGTTTAGGAGGAGAATTAGGAGTTTCTCTATAGAGACGAGCCATCCAGTGTCAGCATCCCTCAGACAAAGAAGCCCTGGTTGTGTTTAATTTGTATACATGTACCCACAGATCTATTTTCCTCCTTCATGAGCTTCTTCCTCTAACATTTGCTATCTTGCTTTATTGATGAGTCCTAAATAAAGCTGTCTTATAACTGTAATGTGTCTTTAATATATTTGTTTCATATTTTTACCAGTACCTTATTTCTCATCATAACCATGTAATAGAAACACAGATTTTGGGGATTCCTGTTGTAGGAAATTAGGGAATAAACTGTCAAAACAGAAAAATATCCTTCTGCAGATTGCTCGTGTTCCATCTGTCTGTTAGTTTTTGTTTTGATTAATTTAACTGTAGAAGTATTCCTTATTTATATAAAGTTCTTAAATATTTTGAATATTGTCAGTCTCTTTGCTTGTCAGGTGGATTCCATGGACTGATTGCGCTTTGTGTATCTCTGTGTGGCCTCATTGTCTTATCTATTAAATGATTCTGCAGTATACTTGTTCAGTCTTTGATCTGTTGAAAGAGTTACAGTCTCTTTCAAAACCCAGTTTATGTTGCAAGGAAAACACTAGCCATGACATGAGCATTTTCTTTAACTGATTTCGGACAGGTCAAAATTTTACACTTTCTTCCTAAAAACATGACTCTCTCCCATTGCGCTCTCTCATTCTTGTTTCTGGAGAGGGTTTTTTTCCTACAGTAGATCTTATTCACTTAAAAAATTTCAATGTGTCTTTGAACTCTATCAGATATGTATATGAACAGATTGCTTCTGGAGATTTGGCTTCTTTAAGGAACCCTAATATCTATCACACTAGAAGATAGGCCACGTCTCTCGGAGCAGGAATAACATAATAGCCAAATCTGTTGTGGGATTTTTTGGTGGCGCGGGGAGGGAATTGGATTGTGTATGTTTGTTTGTTTGTTTGTTTTTACTTATTAAGAAGCTTATTATTATTGAGAGATCTGTATTTTACCTATACATTGTATTTCTTTCACTTTTCCAGTCTTGTCTGTATTGATGTATTTTTGGGGTAATATCTGAGCAAAATACCAGTTTGAGGTGCCCACTTCTATACAGAGGAAGCTCAGGAAAATAACAGGGAATCAGAATAAGAGAAAGTCACTGTAGAAAATGAACGATTTCCAAAATAATAGCAGCAGTTACTTATTACTTAAGATTTCTACAGATACTTGGTTATTGTTATGAATTTTATGAGCACAAACTTTGGTATACTACTGTGGTGGGTTGGCCAGTTGCCAGACCCCCACCCAGCTGCTCTGTCACTCCTCCTCCCTAAAAGGACACAGGGGAGAAAATAAGACATAAAAGCTCATGGGCCAAGAAAAAAACAGGGAGATCACTTACCAGTAACCATCAAAGGCAAAACAGACTGGACTCGGGAAAATTAATTTAATTTATTGCCAATTAATATAGAGTAGGGTAGTGACAAGCAAAGACAAAAACTAAAACACTGCCTCCACACTCTCCTTTTTTCCTAGGCTCAACTTCTCCCTTTTATTCCCAACTCCTCTACCTTACCCCTCCCCAACTGGCGCAGGGGGATGGGCAATGGTGGGGTTGTGGCCAGTCCATAAAAGCTCTTCTCTGCTGCTCCTTCCTCTGCATGTTGTTCCCCTGCTCCGATGTTGGTCCTTCCCACAGGTTGCAGCCCTCCAGTCCACTTCAGAGTCAGTCCTCCACACATTGCAGTGCTTGTCAGGAAAATCTGCTCCAGTATGGGCTCTCCGCAGGCCACAGTTTCTTCGGGAAACAAACACCCACCTACTCCAGCATGCGGTCCTACACAGACTGCAGTGTGGTTAACTGCTCTGGTGTGGTCTTCTCCGTGGGCTGCCAGAACTACCTGCTTAACTGTTGTCCTCTCCATAGGCTGCAGGGGAATCATAATAGGTCAGCAGTGGTAGAGGCACATTTTATAACAGATGCGGAGGTATTTAATAACTGTTAAGGACATAATATATTATATTTGCATTGCCTCGTGTTACATTCTTCGGACTTGACTGTTGAGTTCAGATCCAGCTCTGTGAGTTTTAATAGTTCAAAATCAGAACTGTCACCTAGATTTTTATTATTTTCCCTAAATCTTTCTTGCTTATCTATATATGCATATATATATATGCATATATATATATGTAGATGGAGGTCACCACACTGAAAAGGTTCTCATTTTATAAATGTAAACTGAAACACTTTATAATACTTTTGACAACTTTCTTGGTGAACAGGAAGATCTGTCAGAAGATGTGTCACTAACAAGGAACTAACTTCAGGCATCTTATTTTGGAAAGCAAAGACATTGTTTGCATTTCAACTATTAGATAGGTTTAACTGGGAGAAAGATCTGAGCAAAGCTAATCTGTGCTTTGAGCTTTGAATAGTTTAAATACAATTGTCAGTGATTGGCAATAAAAAGGAGACATGTATCAATGTCCTGCAAAGAGTAAACAAAGTATCACTTAAACAGAGAAGTTTATGTAGAGATTTGAAGGGAAATAAGGGCAAAATAATCTGTGTGCTTTGCTTTGGCTGGAGCTCCAAAAAGCTCTTGTCACCCTGGTGACTTAGTAGATACTGTGGAGGCACTGAACAATATGTGGTGCACCTTGAAGTGTCAGTTAGATGTCCTCTTCAAGCTACAGAGGACATTTATGAAAATCTTATGCTATATGGAATAAGATTCTATCCAGTATGTAACCAAAAGTAGGTGGGAAGGAATTTCGCTCAGAAGCAGGAGAAGGATCTGATGCATTGTTTGCATTTTTCATCCCCATTGAACAGAGAGTGAATGAGGATACTGTAGCATGGGTAAAGGAAGTTACAAGGGACTAGCAATATAGCTATGCATCAAGGATGAAGCTTAAAGCTTAGAAGTAGAGTGCAAATATGATAAAGTGCTTGAATAAATATTGTGAATTTATTGCTACTGATATTTTTTTATTCTCTGCACCAGTTCCTTTAGCAAAATGATTTTTTTTTTTTTTTGGTGCATTAATGTTAGAATGGGAAGCAGTGTCAAGAGTGCTTAGAAATCTTCAAATTTCTGGGTATTCAAGGTGTATATGGAAGGTGAAGGGGCTCAAACCAGAGTTCTTTGTGTTTGCAGAACACACTACATTCAACCCTTCTCACTGACAGCTCACTTCCATCCCAATCCCTGCTCCAACAGGCAGCAGGAGTTGCATGAAAATGAGATTCTGTCAACAAGTCATTTCTGTGGTTAAGGCCAAGTCTTGCAATATTTATGAAATATTTTCATAATAATTGTGGATCCTTGACATTGATTTTCTGAGCGTAAAATAAAGTCTTAAGTTTCAAACTGAACTGAGCTTCAAAAGTGGGGCATGAAGAGAGTGAAAAAGAGCACCTACCTGAAGCGAAGAGAGTAGCTGAAAATCCCATGCTTTTGATGCAGTCTTATGTCTGATGGACATAAGAAACCAATTGAATCTGTGGCCTGGTCACAGAAGAGCACATCTGCAAGGTTAAATTATAAATTCTAAAAACCTTTGTTAATGAGGTATACTACAGCATGTACATATTAATATGATGTATATGTCTACATTGTCATAAACCTTTTGAAACTGTAGCCTTTTCAGGATGCTATTAGTATAATTTAGGAGAATCAACGCAATTATTTTGGATTAGGTAATGGAAAGTGGCATGATAAATAAATATTAGAAGGCTCTTGGGGATATGAAACTATTATTAAATTAGAACTTCAGTTAAAATTATAAGGTCTGGTGATTACATTTTCATTAGTTGTACATTCTGCAGTGTCACATAATAGCTTTGTTGATTGTGTATAATTTAAAATGTTTTCAAAATGCAACACAATTACATGTCTCTTTAAAATAATGTTGTTGTGCTGGAAAAAAATGGATGAGGCTGCTTGAAGTGTTTTGAAGGTAGTAGGAAAAACTGCAATTCTCATTTAGAATATGCATATAAAACATATTCCACATGAAAACTAATTTTTTCACCAATAAAAATAGCTATCCAAAGCAAAAATACTATGGAAAATGTTGAAGCAGATATTAGTATTTCTCTAGAAACAAAACTTGATAAATTACTGCCAAAAAATGAAGTTTGCTGAAGCAGGGGATAGTAAGAAAAGAACAGAAATGGAAAAAAAAAAAAGGCATGGCAGCATGAGTGTGAAAAACAAAGACAAGAGAGGAATTTTTCATCTAAAAAATAAAATATAAGCTAAAAGGCAACTGTGACTATGAGTCTCTTATTTTTGAACCTGGTATGTTTAGGGGATTACAGTTCTATTTTTTTTTTAGACAATCTACAGTTTTGTAACCAAATAATATTTTACTGCATTACAAATTAAAAAAAAAATAAATCAAGATCTCAGGTGAACTAAACCAGACAGATGCTACAGAAAACATCTAATTTTTTAAAATGAATGTGGGTTTTTTGAAAATTAGTGAAATGTAACAGGTAATAGCCAGCAAAGACTGGTATCATACGCAAAACACTTCCACTAGTTTAATTCTTTTAAATTTATTACTGCAGTGATTTTATTATTAAATATTGTTTTATTATTAAATGTATATTGTTATAACTGGTGAATTACTATGACCAAAGTGCTGATTTTTTAAAATATTTTAATAATATTTTATTTAATATTATTTGTAAATTCCCATTGACCTACCTCTACTTAGGTTTATGTGATAAACATCTATACTCATTGAATAAAATAGGGAAAAACCTACACCAGGCATAGCAGTTGTGGTTTAAACACTGTTATTATTTCATGTCTTTATTTGTTATTTGGTCCAGCCAAGTGACAGGCCGTGACTGTCTTCCAGAGCAGTTGTTGCTTTCAAACTGTAAAAAAAATACCTCATCAACAGAAAACAGTGCCTGTCATAGTGTGAGTCAGTGGCTCCATGGGACCAGGGCACTGGGAACTGTGGGGTCTTGCGCTGGGGCTGTTAGGGCAGGGGTGGGCAGCCAGGGCCCATTACACAACCCCAGCCAGGACCAGGGCAGCCATGGGCAGCAGGGCACCCATCCCGGGCACTGAGCAACTGCCTAAGGACAGGCATGGGCCAAGGTCAGGCCAGGATGTTGTCCTGTGGGTAAGGATCAGGAACAGATCCTGTGGGGGGCAGCAGGGTCAGGCACGGTCCCAGGATTGCTGGGCAGGGCCAAGGGAACAGCACCCAATGAACCCAGACGCAGTGACCAGATGAGAGTTGCAGTGTGCTGTGACCAGGGCACAACCTGGGCAGCGGGGAAAGCACTTGGACTCAGGGGAATGGCATAGCACATGTCCCAGTGTGGCATCCAAAGTGCAACCAGGCCTTAAGGACAGTCTATCAGACTAAATACAAGGGGTAGAATATGAACTTTTCTTTAATGATAATAAAGTAATACTAAACTTTGTATCATTACAGAAAGCTGGAGTGACTGATTTTGCATACTTGGCTCTGAAGAAAAGTGCTTGAGAAACTCATTTGTGTGGATTACAATTTTATACATATAAGTTGTGCAGGTGGTTATGGTATACCTTGATGCATTTTCTCCATGGTTAAATTTTGTGATCCTTACATAATGGTTAATTGATTTTTCCACTGAAGATTGTTTTTCTTCAATTTGTTAATGCATCCAGTCTGTGGACCATCCATCAAAGTATGCTTTCTGAGTTAGCCTGGTCACCTATGGTAGTATAGCAAATTATCTTTTATTAGCATTAAGATGCAGTATTTTAATAGATACTGGGACATGTTTTTTCCACTTACAGTTCAAAATAATCTTAATACATTCTATGCCATGCATATTCTTACTTTCCAGAGCCCCAAGAAATTTGAGTCATAGTAATATTTATCTGGGTGAATGTGTGTATGCACCTATGTGTGTATATACTTATGTATGTATTGTACCTTCCTAACCACTTGTTACTAGCATGTCTTTAATTATGCAATTGTTATTGTGATGTCTTTTAAATTTGATTCCTTTTCAAGATACAAGGAGAGTTCAGGTACAACTGTGGGATAATAAAACAGTTTCTGATGTCAGTGTACTGAAAAACAAAAGCAGCAGAACCCCCAGCTTAATATTCACGTTTCCTATACTGGTATTTACATCTATTAAAACACAAATTTATTTAAATAAAGAGCACTGACTGCATTTTTACTCACCAAACCCATCCAAATAAAAGGGATAGAGGAAAATATAGTGTAATAAGCTTACCTAAAATCCAGTAGCTTGTAACAAGCAAGGAAAAAATCTTCTGATCTTCTGTTGTAAAGCTTAATTATGTGAACATATAGTCTCTATATTGCTGAACTTGCCACCCAGGAGTGCCTGCTGGAGTACCAAACATGCTGTCATCCTCCTGACTATCCCATTTTCCCTTTGGCCAGGAAGTGATACATTAATCCTGGAAGTTCTAGGAAACTTTAGAAATTGCGGTCCAATTGTTGATGATCAGACTATTTTAACACTTCATGAAGAATATATCATATTTTGATTTTGATGTCACTAGTATATTTAATAGTCTGAAGAAATGTTTGTATCTCTGTTAAAACCAACAGCTTGAGTTTTTAGTCTTGAAAAGGAAAAAAACAAAAGGTCCAATTTTCCTAAAGATTACTGTTTCGTAGGTGATTACCTCTGAAGTTACTTGATACCTGTGCTTAGCCTGCAGAAGAAATCCTTGGTGTCAGACTATTGAACGTCTTAATAGGTCAGTTCAACACCTGTGCAAAGTTGAGCATTAAAACAGAAAGCTTCATAAACACTTGGCACTTTTTAAAAACCCAACTGAAAGTATAGACTGTAAAAATGACTTTAACAAAGTGCTTAAATGGGTAGACTTTCCCACAAACTTGTAGTATCCAAATATCCCTGAACTGTGAAAATCCAAAAGCTCTATTACGAAGTTTACCCGTTCATATTTTAATTTAACAATAACATTCTCAAATAAAATAAAATAAAAAATCTCTTTTCTCATATTTGTAAAAGAGAGTGAAACACTTTTACACTGAAATAAAAATTAGAAACAATAAATGTGATAACTCTGTCATACAGTGGTACAAAAAAGTGCAGTTTCTCACTGTTTTCCACTGTGGGAATCCACTGTGGTTTTAGTGAGAAAATAATTCCAAGGAAGGCTTTACAAAGCATAAAACAGAACTTTAACTATAGCAGTACTTTTTCTGGTGTCTTTACGAAAAATTTTGAATATAATAAACTGATCTCATATGCATTATATAAAGTCCAATTAAATAAATTTGTGACATTTTTTAAGCCATATCTTTGACTATCTTGAATTAGTACAGTTTAGTGGATTTCACGAATTCACTGCATATCACATAAGATCTCATTTTCTACAGTAAAAAGTTAGAAATTGTTAGCATTTTTACTCAGGTTAATTTTCCTACAATCTTATGTAATTGTCTGTTTTTAAACATAAACTTGTTTTTTATGTTTTTAAGGATTAAATGTATGTCCCTGTGACATAAATTATAAAGTGTTATGGTTTTAAAATAAATATGTAATACAATTTTACATTAACAAGCATTTTAACGGTAATTTTAAGAAAAAACCCATCACTTTTAGGAAAAAAAAAGTATAAAATTCTTTATTTATCCAGTAAACTCTTTGGGTAAAGAAAGTATCCTTTCAGGAAACTTGGCAGAAAAAAAAAAGTGTGTAAAGTACGTTTATAAAATGGGAGTTAGGGATAATTTGGGGTACCCAAAAAATTGTGATATAATAACCTCAATGGCTCATTTATTCTAGAAAGACTTAGACTTGGTTGTTGTTTTTTTTACTGAAAAGTTATGTATTCCCTTGCAATTCAGTCCATCCATACCAAGAGCTTTTATCATCTGTGCAGAGACATGTCTGTCTCTCTCCTGAGATTCAGTGAGACTGAGAAACTAAGCTGAGTGAACACTTTAGTTGCATTTAAACTTCTCTTCAAGTATGTGTCCTAGTTTATCTGGATACATCAGATTATCTGGACTGGGCATTTTATTAGAGTCCTAGCTCAGTTAGGACATATAAATCCAAGTCTAGTTTACTTGGGAAGCAATGAGTAAAAGGTGGAGGAGACATTTTTTTGTAAAATGAAGATGTGGCTTGGACTACCACAATCCGCAAGCATGAAAAACTCCCAGGCTCCTTAAATTGGATACAACTTAGGGTTTCTGATAAACCCGGTCCAAAAGCTGTGCTCTGAGCAGGCCTAACAATAGCCCATCAAGGGCAGACCCACTGCAAAACCGTTTGTCTTGTTTTATTATTATTAAAATATTATGTTCTGATAATGCAAGGAACTCCAGATAGATTACTGTGTCCTCTTGATAATGGTGAAGCGCCAGCCTCTGCATGACGCTTGCAGAGCCTCCTTCCTGGGGCTGACAGCAGTTCCACTTCAGAGTACTATTCCTACATGCACTTAAAAAAGTCCTGGGATCTAAATCTGATTCACGGAGGGCAACAGATGTTAAAGACATTTGGACTGGAGTCAACATATGGTTCCCAAAAGAGCTTTAACAGAACAAGAAAGCCATTATCATTTACCCTTGTAACTTTTGGTTTGGTATTTTTATGTGTAAACATACATATGTAAGGAGAAAAGTATACGATGACACTTTTTAAGACCTTGCTAAATAAGATGAGAAGTTTCTCATCACTTGCCATTTCTTTTCCTTTAGTACTGCATCAATTTTAAACACTTATAATGTTTTGTTTGAATAGTCAGCATTCTGCATACATCGCATAGATTTTCAAGGGCTTTGATAAAATCTATAGAGGTAGTGAAACATATACCTCCACACCTGCATTTCTTTTTCTACAGTAGACACTTATCCACAGGATCTTAATACAGGAATATTGAAAGAATGGTATTTCTCAACCCCTACATACCTCCAGGTTGATTCAGTATTTACAGCTAGTGCTCAAAAATTCTACCAGGTAACTGCATTTACCTAACCAAAATAAATGGCTGTGGTAAAGTAATTTATCATGAAGGCTCAACCTTTTCTTACATCTGCAGCATCCTATGGAAGTTGAATAATCTTCCAGTCATTTTCTTTTTAAAACAATGTTCAGTACCAAAGAAAAGAGAGTTTAAAAGCTGTTATCTCACTCCACAAATGACAGCAGGAATGTTCTCCTGAGAGGTGCTAAATCTTTCTGACTTTTGAGACTGTATCCAGAAGCTGAGGGCAGCTTCACAATCAGGTCTCATAACAATCACTGGAAATACACATTAAACTTTCAGTTTATCTTTTGAAGGAATAAACTAAAATCAGTAAATGGAACTACCCATTTCCTCCATATCTATAAATATTTATAAATAAACACAGACACTCAGTGTTTGTGATCTACATCTATAGAAAAGAGTTAACAATTTCCTCTGCTGCTTCTGCATCCAGCGTTCTTCATATGGGGAGAAACACACAGTGCATATTGGTGTTAGAAATTGTTCATAACAAGGCATATAATATTGTTGTTTTGGCTCAAGTTCTCCAGTTTTCAGTTGTCTTACCTTAAATCAAAGTTTGAGTAAGCAGAACTGTTTTCATGTTTGGTTTATCTTACTGCTAAATCTTGAGGCTTTGAAAAGCATACTGAACTTCCAATTAGCGCATGTGAATGGATTTACTTCATTGCCCATAGTACACAATAAGCCAAGGAAGACAGAAACAGTTCTGTATTAATCATATTACTATTGCTTCATTAATGTTCTTTTTATTTATATTAAAGTGGAATGCTTTTGCAACAAATATAGTTATTAAGAAAGGGAATTATCATAAAATAAGGACAGTTCAAGTTTACTATATCCAATTTGCTATTATTGTACTCTGAAGGACTGTGATTTTAATCTACATTAAAAAGATATTTTAAGTATTATGTAGAGGAAAAAAAAGTATCTAAAGTCCCAGTTCACCAATCTGTCCCCTTCAGCAAAACATTTAAAAGCATTTGTTACCCATTAATTTTAATAGATTTAAAATATGCTTAAATGTAACGGACCTAAAGGTGTAACAAATCTGTGGATTTAAAGCAATTTTATCTGCTGCATCTATTCTTTCCACACAGACTCCTAAGCCATTTTCATAACAACACTCATTGCCAAAAGCAATTAAAGGAAGATGTCAGCTTTGTGAGCTCCTCTCAGATCTTCTAAATTTAAAGTAGCAGGTAGTAGGTACACTTTTTGCTCTAGCTTCTTGCAACAAAGTGAAGCTTTTTGGAGTGACCTAAATGAACGAAGTTAGACCCTGTGAATACATATTGTATTAGCCTGTATGGAATTTATGGTCTGGCTGAAGGTATTGCACTTCTCTGTAATGCACGTGAGACTAAATGATCAAAATAGTCTATTTTGCCCCAGTCTAAGACTACTGGGGTTTCAGGTTGAAATTTGACATAAGGTGTCCAACTTTTAATTATTTTTTACTTTGATATCAATAGTAATTGAAATATTTACATGCAAAAAAGAATAGGCTTCAAAGGACAGTTTTGCCTCTGGTTTGGCTTCCTGCTTAACTGAGGTTATAAAAAACATTTTTAAAGTTTTAGGAGGCTTTTGTTTTATTTTGTTTTTTCAAACATGCTGACCATAAGAAAGGGAGAGTAGGATACTAAAATTTCCTTTTTACAAAGTCTAATTTGCTGGAATGGAAATTCAGATGCTGCTCTTTGCTAGACGCATCTTGGAACTCCCATCTCTTTGTAGCACTCTGCAGTAATACACACTGAACAGAACTCAGTAGTACAGAAAAAACAGACAATGTGAAACTCAGGACTTAGGAACTGGTGGTGCAACACAGAGAAGAGTGACTAGAAGTGTGAGCAGAGAGACGAAGGGAGGCACATTCCAAGTCATATTAGCAGATATTATGACTTGTGTAAGGTTCAAGTAATAGTAGCAAGTACTTTCTTATCACTCAAATTGTATTAGGAGAAAAGGTAATTTCCAGATTTTCATACAATCTGGAAAGAAATCTTGTTTGAACGGGTTTGTTAACACATTTTCTGTCTCCTCACTATGTTTGTAGCGTATAAAGCTCCAGTTCTAGCTGACATGTTTGCCCATAGCCATTCATTTATCTTCCTGTCTTGATGTTTTGATCTCTACTGTCATGATTTCTTGATGATGTTGCCCCAAAGTGAAAGCTAAAACAGTGTTTTCACAGAAAAGAACAATCCTTAAAGGAATCTTTCTAAAAGTATGCTTAAATTTCCAAAATCTAGGGCAAGATTTGAGTTCATAAAGTTTGTACAATTTGTAATTTCTTTGAATTCATTCTTCCATTCCTGTTTTTCTACAAAAGACTGAATTTGACATCTGATTTTTTTTCAAATTCTTACAAATAAAAGCTGACTCCAGAATGATTTGTTTTTCTATTTAGAATAAGATGAGAGATATTAATCACAGTGAATGTAGTTTAATTGAATCATTAAGAACAAAACCATAATTTATAATAATTGAAATCCATTTCATTAAAGATCTACTGTACTAATTATGCAACACATCTTCAGAGATAGGTAAATTAACTGTTTGATCTGCTGATGAAATATATGCTGTACAAGAAACGGGAAAAGTGAATGTTGCTTACTTGATCTGTTAAAAATGTCCTATTACAAAAAAAAAATAAATGCAAAACATACAAGACCAAAACATTAAGTGAAGATCACTACGTGTAACTTAAACTAAAGCATGCTGGTATTGTGGATATTTTATCCAAAGTCTTTCAGACAATAAATGCAATGCAACTTAATAAAAGAAAAAATAAAAACTAGAAAAGGGAGTATACATGAAGTAGATTCTTTAAATAGTCCTAATCTTTGTAAATGGAGAATAAACTGAAAAAAAAAAATCTAACAAATTGCACTACAGAACTATATAGCACTGTAATTTGCTACTATGGAATGAGGCAGGAAATATAATTTTTTTTTAACTTTTTTTTCAAACCCAACTACTGCACAGTAATCTATGTATTTTTTAATTTTCATGATAACTAGGAAGACAACAACAATGGTTTAAGAGGTATCTTAGCTACCAGAATGTTATCTAACGAAATATCGTATTATCATCATGAACGATCCAGGGCATAAGCAAACCAGGAGATTCCTGGAATGTATTGATGGTAACTTCCTCCTGCAAGTGACTGAGAAATCAATGAAAACAGATGCTCTGCTGGACTTCATACTCACCAACAAAGAGGGGCTTGTTGGAAATGTGAAGATCAAAGGCAACCTTGGCTGCAGCGACTGTAAGGTGGTGGAGTTCAGGATCCTGAGGGCAGGGAAGAGAGTGAAAAGCAAGCTCACAAGCCTTTCAGGCTTATTTTCTCCTCATGGTGCATAACTGCAGGAGTTTTGTGAATATTTTAATTCAGGTAACAAATATTAATAGAATTATATAGGGGGATTCCAGCTGCATTTGTGCTTTTCTGGTATTTACTTTCTACTTATACAGTAGTGTTTTTAAAACATAAGTATCTTTCAGAAAAAAATAAACTTGCAGTTCTAAAACAAGCAAGCAAGCAAGCAAACGAAATAACAAACAAAGAACAAACCTGCAAACTCTCTACAGGACTCCTGGGAGAAATCAGGACTCATTCCATGGTAAGGCATAGCAAAATTTCACTGACTTTCACAGGCTTAGGATAGATACCCACCCCATCCACCCCAAAATTAGGAGATGTCATTTTTCAACAAAGATCAACAACATAATTACAATCCAGGTCTCACAGTTACAATGACGGATCTCAAAATAGAAATACCAGTAGCAAACAGTTTCTCAGTGTCTTACGAAGAGCAAGTATGATGTTTACTTTGAGTTAATGTTGGCAAATTTCACAAGATTGTAGGGACAACTTGTGAAGTAAAGTAAATAGGTGAATATTTCAGGTAAATACATCTGATCATCCTAATTTTTATTTAGCAGTCTTGTGGGATTTAGTCACAGCTGTGTATTGAAACCAACAGAAAGCAACTTTATCCCTATGAAGTTCGGATCCTAATCTACAAATTCTACAGGACAAGTTTAAGCACATGGATTTCTTAACTGTATTCATGAGTATACTCATAAGTTTAGAGTGATTAACTCACGTGCTTTGATCTGAAGTCTTAAAAATGCTTTCATCTAAATTATTTTGTTCTCAAGAGATATACTCCCACTATTTATTTCTGGTTTTTTTTCTTTTAATCAGTGATTCCCATATCTCTGAGTTAAACCAAATTTTTTAAAAGAATCATGCATTTGGCCCCTACACAAGAAGTGATGTTATCATATATCCCTGTTACCTAGAACTAGCAATGCTTTCAGTAATTTCATTGGCTGTTGGTTTATGAAATAAAGGTCAACTAGTCTTCCACATAAAATGCAGTTGATGGAGAATAACCCTACTTCATATTTTTGCAGTTTATTTTTTGGTACACTTTACTTATTTTAAAGAGACACCAGAGAACAATTTTGTTATTTTAATACTAGTACACCATTGCAAGAGTTGATAACCTACCAAAAGTTATTATATTGCCAACAATGATCTTTTCCAATATAATTTTCCAGCTGCTTTTCCTTCAGTAATTTTACTAAGCAATTTTTAAAAATGCACTCAAAAAAAAATATGTCATGCTTAGCTTGCTAAAATAAGAATGAAAGTATAATTAACATACTCCTCCAATATTAAAAAGGCATGGTTTTACCATTATTTTTTGCAAAGGGAAGAAATGAAAGAAGGAAAGAAATCATATATTACTTGCCATAAGGTATCTAAATTATCTACCTTCTAAAGTAGTTCTTTGGCCCCAAATCCATGTTCATAAGAAATACTCCTGAAGGACCCTAAGGATGGACTGTTATGATAGATTCCTACAAATTCTGAGGAAATTGCTAAAATCTGAGAAATTATATAGATTATGCGAGACCAAAAAAACCCAAAAAATCTCAAAACGAAAAAAAAATGAAACAAACAAAAACCTTGTAGTAAAGGTAGGGTTATTGAAATAAGGTTTCAAGAGAAAAAACACTGAAGTGAAAATGTATAGAATTCTAATGGAGGAGGGAATAATTTCTACACAACAGCAGAGCAGCATCAGAGATCATCTCCATTTCAAGCAGAAGCAGATACTGAATTTTTACCACCTGCCTAGCTGACTAAGATTCATTGGGTGCCTTATTGGTAATGGTGAACCTACTAATGCTTAGCATAATAGATCATTATTCTCAGCTATCTCTGTCTGTGTCAGCCAATAAATAATTAATTTATACTTTGAGTCTGTGTTTGTTCTGCCTGCAGGCTGTCTTCATTAACAGTAAAAGTTTCCCAGACACTGGGAACACTGAAGGAGGGTTATACTTTGAAAACTGGAAAAGACAGATGTTGCACTGAAAAAGGAAGAGGGCAAGAGATTTCTGGAGAGAGGCTTGCTGAGTTTTGTGTCACTAGTAAGAAGAGATAGGTGGAGGCACTGATTATATTCCTTTCCCGTATCCTGCGGAAGTCTGTGTATTTTCATACACCTGAACTCCTTTTTCAGCAGCAGGAAACAGAGCAAGCTCTATGATTGAATCTCTAGCAAAAAAGATAGCACTGAGTTTTTTGTTGAATTCAACAAACCCTTTTCATAGAAAACTATATATTTTGCCTATAAGTGGAGTTGTCTACACATGGAGATATATTTATAATATCCTAGGGTGTTTGTAGGATCACAATCTATGTTAGAAATTAATAATCAAATTTTGTGAAAATGATTCTTTACTAGACTTTCTGGAAGGATTAAACTTTTTTTGTTGCTGTTGTAAGAAATTGATATATCCCACACTAAGGACTCATCATTGGTTTGATGGAGTAGTTTCATTGCTAGATTCAGAATGAAATGTGGAAAGGTATGAGGCAACACCTTTTAACGTTGCCTAGGGTTTATGTCTCTCAAGTTGAGCAAGAAAAAGATTGCTATCAGAAGAGAGAACAGCTTGTGTAAAGAAACAGTTGTAACGTGAAGAGTCAGGGAAACAGAAAAGGAATAGCTCTTTGAGGAATCTATACACAGTATGACTTCTGAAAAAAAAAAAAAACCAACACTGAAAAATGAAGTTGAAGTAATTAATTATTTTTTTCTTTTTGTATTAGCATACTGCAATCTTGCTTGTGTTTGAGAGCAAAATACTTTTTTAATACTTGCCTTACAAAATCGGGAGTATAGCTGCCAGCAATCTGCAAGAAGTGTTGATGGCATATCATATGGTATAAGAAAGCTCATATAATCTTTGCTAAAATGTATTTTTGTATATTAATGGTTCTAATTATTATTTTCTTCCATCATTTTGTGATATGCATACTAAAGGAGCTATTTCTTCTCAATGAAGTCACATGAAATGTAGTAAATTGTCATTCAATTATATTTTTGCTTCACATATTATTTCTATAATATCATTACTTTTATATGATAATATGATTTTTGTTGACTTGGACTTATATTCTTATTTCCAGCAGAGACAATAATCAGTAAATGGACAAAAAAATTCCCCTTACATCACTATGAATGACTTTCCAAAAAATCAGAGTGGGAAGAATAAGAACTAATTTACTTAATTCACTAATGATCACACTAAGATTTGGTGGAATTAGGGCTCTTTTTTAATAATAAAAAAAAATTTTAAATCTGTCATTTATAATACAAAGTAGACCAAGGAAAGAATCTAACTGAGGACTCTCTGGTTTTTTTCCTAGCTGGAACACATAATAGAAATAGATAATATAGGAAATGTTGTGGTGTTACTCAATCCTGTGTTCTGAAAGGTTTGGAAAAAGAAAGTGTATTTTTTTCCCTGAACCAGTCATCAACATACAAAGTTAATACTTCATCAGCTCAAGAACTTTACATCTTAAATTACAAAAGGTTGATTGTCTTCAGTAAATAAGCTTCATAGTATCTTTGGTTAAATACCAATATATCTATGTGCTCAGATATTATGTATTAATTTCATATAAGTATGAGCTTACAACTGAGGAAAAAATGTAAAGGTACTTAGAGTAACTGATTTGGATTTTTTATTTCTTAATTGAAACAGAGGACCTGTGGAAATCTTGGAATTTCATGTCAAAAATGTCAGTAAATGTTGCTGTCTATACATTAGTAAGTCTGAAAGGCCCTTTAAGCACTTTCATGGTGAGAGGAGAATTATAGAGGCAATTAAAATTGCAACAGTGGAATAGTTCTTTCAACTACTTATGCTGCATGCGTGTAAGTTCTTATTTGAAGGGATATATCTGATTAGCATTTAAAGAAGATATGGTACATTTAAAAGGTTTAAGTGTATTTTGCAAACAAACTTAAGCATCAAAACTACATTCATGAAAAATCTGTGAATAAACTTCAGCAATAAGTAATATCACTATCTATACAGTACCTATGTAGTAATAGATACCCCACTTACTCGTTCAAGTGAAGCATATGTAATTCTTCCCCTGACAGTTCATATTCTCGATTACTTAAATCTAGACTCTTGCATTTTAATGTCTAATGGATGCATTTTCTTATGTTACAAATTATAAACATTAGCTTCTTTACAAAGGACCTTCACAGATCATTAACCATTATTTGTCTGCTGTGTTCTCAGATTGTTTTTATTTTAATCTTTATACATAATTGTGAAGAATCATGTTGAAATTCATTCCAAACACCAGCAGTAGAAAATATACCCCAAACATTATTCTTGTGCAGGCATACTGAACTGCAACTTAATACCCTAAAGAAGACCTAAACTATATTCAATAAGCATATAACTCCTTCAAAATAACAAAACAAATAGAAATAATAATAATTTTTAAGAACCCTCAAAACTGATTGATGGGGTGATCAGCTCTCCAGCCATAGATTTTATCCACTAGCAGTCAGTTCTGCTGCTATTATGGACTCTGTCACAGGTCTGAACATTTCTATTCTGCTGGCAGAAATCATTACTTCACAAAAAATTGTGACCAGGAGTGAGGGTCTCTCCTGCAGCTGTAGAGTTCTCCTAGGCAAACAGTCAGTATGTGAGGATGATTGCATTTCTCAGTACACAGTACAATAATGCATTAAAGACCATACCCAAAGATTAATAAGATGCAAAAAGAGTTTAAGCAGCATACAAATATTAACCATACAGTTGCCAATATGCTAAACTCTATAAAGAAGTATTGCCCAGAGTACTTTCGATTTAACCACCCAATATATACAGCCAAAGCCCAAAAGACCCTAATGAATTTAATCCTTCGGATTCTTTTCCATGTACTTGCAGTTACAGTTAAATTCTACACTTTGCTTTGCTGAAAAAGATTTTCCGTTGTACTCGATACCACAAACTACTGGCTGTGTTCCTTCTTTCAGGGGGACATTGTTAATAGATTAGGTGATATACTTACAAAAAATTTCAGCAAATACTGTAAACACTATTTGGTGACAATTGTGTTTTCTTTCTGTTCACAATGTAAAGGCATTTTGTAGAGACACAAGGCTGGAGTAAACAGCTAGGGTAAGTTTCTACAGTAAACTGATACCCTCTTGTTCTGATTGTCACTATTCATGTAATGGTGAAGGAATAAAGATCAACCCAACATACGTGTCTAGTTTTCTCAATATTTATAGGAAAACAAACCAGATCTGATCTAAAGTCAAGTCCTCTCTTTCCTCATTCACTTAATATTGGGAAAAATCTCATCTGAGATTCTCAGTCTTTTGGTATGGTTTAAGGTATGAATAAATAAATCCATAAACTGCTGGAGAATGCATATAGTATCACCTTTCATTTGTCTCTACAAAGCTGATAAATACCACTTTAAGGATTAATGGATTATAAATTTAATTTTATCTATAGAAAGAAATCACAGCATGTAATTTTTTAACTGAGTATTTTGATGGTGGTTTAATCTTCAGGCTATCGTAACTATTCAAAAGTCACCTTAAACTTGTGATACCAGAAAATACTAAGTGAAGTGTATATGCATAATGAATATGAGATTGTGTCATTTTAAATTAGAATTCTATGCAGTGCTAAGTAGAAACCTTATCATGCTACCATGTTATTCAGAGGCATGGTCTTAGAAATGGATCTCAAATTGATTATATTACATCAGAATTTATAATATTTGAAGATATAATAAAAATACTAATATTCTTTTTATGTTACTCTGCTGATACTCAAATGAATTTTTCCTCAGAGAACTAAGATGTGATGTACGGTCATATACTGTAACTCTTTTTTTTTTCCTCACCAGAAAACGTAGTGTTCTCAAACATTTGCAATTGTGCATTGCTTGCTTTGAAACATTACTGGAAAGAACTGGCATCTAGATAAAAATAAGACACAGTTGGAAGCATATCGATGTAAAAATTATTGCTTTTGATACTGTACTTCTTTTGACAGTTCTTTGAAAAGTTATGTATGAGACCTTTTTTTACACTTTCTGTTGAATTATCCAAATAGCATATTATTCTAAGTTTGAAATATAATAAAGACTATAAACTACAGAGGAGGCAAGATTTAAAAGTCTTTTATTTTTTCCTGCTGTCAAATGAAGACAATTTTGAGGGCAATAATTTCTTAAAGACATAAACCACCATATTTAACAAGTGCAATAGCAGAAGACTCCACAAAAACATCTATCATGGAAATAACAAATAAACAATAGTAGTGTATGTATCAGAAAACAAAAAAAAAAACCAAACAAATAAATCCAGAAAACCAATTCATTTGAATTGGTAAATGCAGAGGAAAATACTCCAAATCATTTGAATAGAAAATTATTGTAGAAGGACGGACATTAATGACTTTTAACTCAATAGCATTTCAAGACTCAACATGTAGCATTAAAGTTGGTGTCAGGAACTTAGCACAGGTAATTCTTGTCAATGACTATTTTATCACACATCAAAACGTGTAGTCTTGTAAACATATAAGTAGTTCATATTTTTTCCCCACCTCACCTCCCATCTCCTTTAAAAAACCTCTGAAAAGAATCCTCTAAAGCATAAGAAATAAGTAACCTATCCGCCTTATCATTAAACTAAAAAATCCACTTCAGAACAGAAACTGATGTGCAGCAAGATATTTTAATTTAATGTTTTTAGATTACCTTACAGAAAAAAAAGATCTTAATAGCTACATTGCCATAACCCCTTTATAAAAATACATAAATTTAAAAAGCAAATAAATATGTTTGATACTCCTAAGAATATTTTTTTAATTTTGTGATTTAAAATTAGAACATTAAAAGACATATACATTAATAGACTGAAACAGTAAGAGACAGTGTGTTGTATTCTTACTATATAATTAAGAGAGATCAGACACACCAAGCTACACATGTTGCAGAGAGATGTCAGCTGAGGTCTTGAAGCGCGATCACACATAAGCATAGTGCCAGACTTAAGCTACTAGGTCTTGCCCGATGTTGTCTCAACGACATGAAAATATTTCTGTTTCTGTATGTAAACATGAGTGATTCTCTGCACTATACTCCATTAAGCAGTGGGGACATTTCCGAAATTGCTTAAATATCTTAGTTTTTGCAAGGGCAGGACCAAACATGAATTAAAGCCTTTACTTCTTTAATTATGTGTGCTTTTTACACGAGCTCTTGATCCTCTTTAAGTGTTTTTATCCATGTAGTACTACACTGATTTCACTGTGATATGACTCATACTACGGACAGCATTCTGCGTGCAGTATTTTACTGTGAATCATCAATATTTTAGTAAGAACTGCTTTTAAAATGCTATTTTTAAAGAAATATTTTAATATATTGTTTGGTACCAGAGTAGTCATTGTTAAAATGCTAATAAAAACATCACTTCCGCTATTGATAAAGTGTTTCCTTTGTGGTTTCAACTACAAATAAATAAAAATAAGAATAAATAAGAACTGAAAGGATTTATTTTATTGTTCTTACTGATGATTTGTTAAAAAAGTTGTGATTTCTGACCTCAGTTTTTCCACAGGGATCAATTTGAATTAAAGCATCTTGCCTAAAGAACAATGAAAAAAAGCATGATCTGTAGATAATGTAAAATGACAGACAAAGATTTTTGTAGCCAGAGGTTGCCCTGAAGGTATATTGATGATAACTGTACAATTCGCTGAAAGATGAATGTTCCCTCTACTTAATAAGACTGTTCAGTATGAATTGGCATCTTGAAGCTATTTGAGTTATTAATCTTAAAACTGGAGAAAAAAAGAGAAATATATTTAACATTTTGGCAACTTCTAAAATGCTAGGGAAAGGGGGGCACAGCAAAATTACCAATTTTCTAATAATGAGATAACTGCATAATGAATGGAATGGAGTGCTGAAAAAAATTAAACATTAATTTATTTTCTTTTATGTAAATTGGAAGTAGCTCAACATTTCACTAGACATTTAAAATGTCTCATTGAATAAAGGAAAATAATACTTGACTTGCAGATTGTTCATAACCAATCTGGTAGAATTTTCAATATGGAAAGTGTTGCATTTTCTTAGAGATAACTTACTGATTAGGTGGAACTGTGACTGTTCTCTGAAACAAGAAGCTGATTTCTTGATATTAAAATTAGGAAGACCCACCATAACTGGAGCATATGGCTTCCACTAAAGAGGGACACCGAATGTCAGTTTTCCTTCATTATTCATGCAATTCACAATGCACTATATAGATAAATGTTTAATCTTGATTTGAAGACTTTTTAGAAGTTTCAATAAATTTTTTGTAAGGTGTTCCACTGGTTAATTCTGCTGGTAAAATATTGCACGTTTCAACAGCCTGGGCCTGGTGGATTGAAATCTGGGTGCAAACTGGTTCATAAGTCCCATGGAAAGAGGTCTCACATTAAGTTCCTAACTTAGCTGCCTATAAGGGTGTGTTGTGAAGTTGAGGCTAAAGAAGATGTCTGAATCTTAAATCACAAATACAGTCTTATTCAGGGTTGTTCATGTTTTTGCTTGTTAACATTATTTTTTGCAATTAAAACGTTTTACAAGGGAACTACTTTACCTTATAAATAACACTTTCCACTTTTGTTATTTTTACTTGAGGTTTTCTTTTCTTGCTGATACTATTTTTTGTATCAATTAAGTTGTGTGTAAGATTCAGAAAACAGTAACTTTTAATTCAAGGTTTTTTTACCGATTTTTAGTAATAGTCTTGTCTTAATATGCCTAATTAGTTATCATTTTTGATTCATTATATTTACAGTGGTAGTACTGTAAAATTCTGTGAAATTACTGTGAATTTCAGCATTTCTTTCCCTAATCATTTTATTGAAAAACACCTTGCAAGGAGACTGAAAGCTCTATACCTTTTACCAATAATTCTGTCTTGCCATAACCACCAAAATGCTAAAGTTTTCATAATATGAATACACTTCAGTGTATCAAGTTTATTTCAAAGCAATGTGAAAGTTGATTCAATGCTTGTTCATAGCTAGTCATTAGCATAACACCTTGTAATCTTTATGAAAAGCAGACAACTCTGTTGGCAGCAAGTCAAAAGTTACCACTGTCACTAAAATGGTAAGGCATTGAGCCAATGTAATTGTTAGGCATAGGTGATTCCTGGAAACTCCACATCATTTTGTAAAAGCAGTTTGAAAATGGTATTTCAGGAGACAGCAGCAAATACTGTTATATTTAGATGTAAAATGTTAAAATGCTGCTAAAGAAGGTCCTTGTAAATCAGCATCAAAGGCTCAAAGAGTCTCTGGACATTCCATTATTTAAATCTTACTTTGACTGTTACTTTTTTGTGGGTTTGTATTCAATATTCAGAACATCATTCATCTCACCTAATGTTAACTCTGTAGTATTTAGGCTAAACTAGTCATTTAGGACCTCCCAAGAGTCAAGGGACAACTATTTCCAGGGATGATTCATTGTATTTCTCTTCAACATATATTACAAATCAGGATGAACCATTTCCTAGATATGCCTGTTTCATTTCACTGGCTATTAAGAAAGCCTAGATAATAAATTCAGATTATATGCCCAACTTCAAGATGCTTAATTCCATTCATAGTAGCTGACTCCACTTTCCATTATATAAAATAGATACTAAAATTGTTTAAAAAATGGTTTTGATTTGTTTTGTTCTTAAAATGTTTAGTTTTGGGTCTTTTTTGTGTGTTTTTTTTTTTTTTAAATTTAATTTAAGCAAAACCAAGCATCTTACATCCTTTATTGCCTCCAAGTAAATATGTAACTAATGCAAAATTTCAAAGGGATTTGCTATATTAAAATATTAATTAAAAAATTGAAAAATGTTCAGCCCATTAATCTCTCTTCTTCTTGGACTTGTATGCTGCCTGACAATTAATGAGTTTGATAAAGAGTCCCTTTTCATAGTTGTGGATGCCATTGTAATGCAGAAAACTTAAGGAGAAGCAGCTGGGAAGAGTCTTCCGTCTTTGACTCAAAGCAGATTTACACGAGTGTAACACGACACTTGTAGTTTCCACTCAGGCTATGAGTTCAAAAGACTTATTCATGTTTGGAAGATTTGGACTATCTGCTAGAGCCACCTGCACGCAATCTTCTTATTTTTGAGAGAAATTCTTTTCATGCTGTCACCGCAACCAACTTCAGTTCAGGAGGGTTTTCAAAATGTGTAATCACTGCATAAACAGTGGTTGACCTCAGCGATGGTCAGTGCCTTTTAACAGTGAATGTAGTTATAAAAGCAGACAACTGGTAGAATTACTGCAATGATTCCAATTCTCCTGCATGCCTAAAGAGATAGAATATGAAAGAGCAGGCCAGGCTTTTTTTAGTAGCAGTAAATACAAGCACAGCTACATTTGCATGTATTTTCTAAAGCAAAGTGACTGGTTTTGATGATTGTGGAAGTCCTCTCTGAAAAGCTTCTTACTATAAAGCTCTTTTAAAAACTCCACAGTGTTTGATTTTTGAGTCCTCAGTTATTTTTCTCCTTGCACAATGCTGTTATGCACATAACTATTGCAAGTAACTCTTCAAAAACAAACGTCACAACTTTCTAAGTGCACAAATAATCATCACTCGTCCATGATTTTGCCTGAAAAGAAAACAAAGATCACACATTATTTTGCCTTTCTGAGAGTTCAGTAGTATATTGCTTATAGCCTGCAGCAAGTACTCAGAAGATAATATATCTCTTGAAAAGTAATATAACCATATAAATATATGTATTCATAAGAATATGAATTATTGGTTTTGCATGGCAAGATTGGGGAAGGGGACACACAGACGATGACACAGGGATGGCTTCTGTGAGAAGTTGCTAGAAGCTTTCCCCATGTCCAACAGAGCCAGTGCTAGACAGCTCCAATATGGATGCGCTGCTGGCCAAGGCTAAGCCCATCAGCAATGGTGGTAGCACCTCTGGAATAACATGTTTAAGAAGGGAAAAAGACCCTGCAGGAGCAGCAGTCAGACCAGAAGAGTGAGACTATGTGAGATAAACAACTCTACATACACCAAGGTCAGTGAAGAAGGAGGGGGAGGAGGTGCTCCAGGCTCTGCAGCCCGTGGTGAAGACCATGGTGAGGCAGGCTGTGAAGTGAAGGCATGAAGTGAAGCAGATATCCAACTGCAGCCTGTGGAGGAACCCACATCAGAGCAGGTGGAGGCATCCAAACTAGGCTGTGACCCTGTGGGGAGCCCACACTACAGCAGGCTCCTGGCAGGACCTATGGACCCATGGAGCTAGGAGCCCACACTGGAGGTTTGCTGGCAGGACTTGTGACCCCACAGGGGACCCACACTGGCACAGTCTACTCCTGAAGGACTGCATGCCGTGGAAGAGACCCATGCTGGAGCAGTTCATGAAGAACTGTAGCCCATGGGAATGACTCACGTTGGAGAAGTTTGTGCAGGACTGTTTCCTTTGAGTGGGACCCCATGCTGAAGCTGGGGAAGAGTGTAAGGATTCCTCCCCCTGAAGAGGAGGAAGCAGCAGAGACAAAGTGTGATGAACTGACCACAACCCTCATTCCCCATTCCCTTGTGCTGTTCAGAGGTAGGAGGGAGAGAATCTGGGAGTAAAGTTAAGCCCATGAAGAAGGGAGGGGTGGGGGGAAGCTTTTTTAAGATTTAGTTTTTATTTTCTCATTATGTTTTTGATAACTGCTTTTACCTCACTGTAGTTACTTATGTTGCATAATATGATAATATGACTTTAGATAACAGTTAATTGTAATTCCTCCCAGGAACCCCAACACTAAACAAGGACAGACTTGTTAGGACAGGGTATAAGAAGAACGTGTAGTGATAGGATATGCCACCAATCTGTAAGTGGCAAACAGCTGTCATAAATTAAAGATTTTGTCTAAGAATTTGTGCTTCCCCTTGAAAGTGAAAAAGATGCTAGCTTAATTCTTACTGGTACTTGAAATACAGTATATTTCTCAGAATTTTTTTCTCTTGAAAAAGTTCTTGCAAATGGCAAATGCATTAAAGAAAGTTACACACAAAGGATTTTATAGATGGCATCCTAGGAAGACGTACACCATACAAAAAATTTAAAATAGGAAAACCTTGACCTCTTTCATATGGTCTTACTACACTAGATATAACCAACACATTATTATGTATTCCATTTTATTGTGTAATGGAAATTAAGAATTTATTCTAAAGACAACCTACCTTTCAGTGCCTTAGTGTTGGCAATTTATGTACACTTCCAAGGCAAAAGAATAACTTGATGGTGTGCGGCTTCTAAAAATACATATATTCATGTCTGCTGGCCAGGCCTTGTCCCCAGAAAACCCACCTGGAAGTGTTGCCTCCCCGGTGATTGAGATGGAAGAAATGTATACTCCTCACATGACTCAATGTGAAGGGACAGGTAACACTTGTCTTCCATCCTAATACTAGGGTTGCATCCACTCCTGGAGTTGCATAATAAAATAAAATAAAATAAAAAGAAATAAAATAAAATAAAAATTCCTTTCATATTTTTGTTTACCAGAGGCAAGAATTTAAATTATTCTATCTAATATCTGTTATGCTTTTAAAATTTAGGTTCCAGAAAAGTTTATTTCAGGTCCTCTTCTGGTGACCTACAAAGCCAATCATTCAATTACTAGTAGATACAAATTGATTTCTGTTAAAAAAATGTGAACTGTATATATTATAAACCCAAATGGAGGTTTTCTGAACTAATGTTACCAAAACAGTAATGAATTCATCATTAGCAGTAGTCTGAAATACAAAAACTTTCTATGGTGGGTTACAAGTTGAATCCAAGATAGGACTTCCTGTCTATGCATGTGGTCCACACAGAAGTCCATTAACCTATCCTAGTTGATAAAATGATCCTTACACATCAGTACTAAAGAGCTAGCATTAACTTGACAATGAAAGTTATTAAAATATCTAGGTGATGTCAAGCAGTACATGTTGTATCACAGAGTTCAAAATCTCGCTCCTGTAATTCATTACTACAGCATGATGAGAAGAAAAGTTATTATAAACTAAACTGAAAAACTTTTCAAGATCTTTAAAAGAAAATAAAAAAGGCATTTACTGCAATCTAAGATTTAATTCTGTATGGCAATGCACAGTCCTTGGAATTGATATGATGCATACTACAGTACTTCAATAAGTTGTACACCATAAAGAATGTTTTTCCCGCTGACTGCCCCTTATCAATGAACTCTCAATTATACTGTTTCTAGTGTGTGTGTCTCTAAGCACAGATGGAAATCAGTGATATAGAAATCTTGTTATGAGTCAAGTGTTTGATCGATTGTTCCTGCAGTTTGGTCATTTACGTTGGATGTTTCAACTGGTCTTTATTGGTTATTTTATTGAGTTGTATGTAATCTTTTTTTTTCACAAGAGACAATCTAGACATTTAAGATAAAATTAAGTTTGTCTGTGAGGCTGAATTTCATTCTTCTTTTCTTCCCCGTTCTCTTCCCTATTCCCTTCTCACCTCTAAAATTCCTCTATTGAGAGAAGACTTGATTGCTTCCTCACTTTGCCACTCACAGTCCACTATACTGATGAAGATGTCTTATCAAAACACCACAGTATGTCTAACTGACAGCTCAGTATTGAAGTTCAATTGCTTGACCTCTCTTTATTACTCTATTTAACATTTCGGTGCTTTCTTTCTACTTACTGCCATAGGTCAACTTCATACATTTGAAAATCTTCTTTTATTCCTCTGTCTTTTATAGATAATAAATGTTCTTTGTGTCTTGAATAGGCTTTGAATTTAAGTTCTCTAAAATTTAGTTCTTGGTTCTATTTTATGCTATCAACAAATGTGCTACATGAACCATGAAGCAGGCCTTTTCTTGCATCACAATTACTAAAGATCAAGCATAATGACATAATCCCTTTCCTCTTGCTTCCTTCTGAGTTCACAAACAGAATTATATGTACACTTTTTGAAAATTAATTTCTAAATTGCTTTGAACTGGTTTAGGAAAAAAAATTACTGATTCTTATTTTATTCTCATTTAGGATCTTTAGAAGTTAATTAAAGGCTTACTTTTCCTTTGTAGTATTCCTTTACAAATTAGCTTTCTATTTCTTTCTAACAGATTATTTCTGAATTCTCAATTTCCGTGTACTTCTTTGTGCCCATTAACAAAAGTTTCCATTCCTCATTAAATTTGTTTTAGTAATTTTGTTTATTTCAAGATTTACTTCACAAACACAGCCAGTACTGTGAAGGAAATTTTGAAAGATAAACATTTTGTAAGTGGCTTGCAATAGAAGGTAGAAAAAAATGGAAAGGACTTCCCGTTACATCTTTTTCTAGACTGGTAAATTGGCTATATGTTACATATTGGAACTGCTATTGAACTGCTATATATTGTCATCAAGAAAATTAAAATACTTACATAAAAAGGTAATAGATTTCCTTAAATACTGAAACGATATACAAGATTCCCTGCCACTGCATCTAACACTGTGACCAATCAAAATATCATCTCTGAAATTTAGAGCAAAAAGATTAATTCTACTAAAATCTATAAGATTATGTACATATTTAAAGATAAATGCATTCTTAAATACTGGGCTGGGTTTAGGGACATAGACAGTAATTTTTACATTAGCAGACAATGTTTCTCTGATTCCTTTTATACACAGATACAGTCAAAATGTGCCAAATGATAGAACTCAATATATTTCTTATATTCCTCCTTTCCTAGAAAATGTGTTTCGTTTTTGTGTGTGTGTGTGTCTGTTTGTTTACTTGTTGGTTGGGCTGGGGTTTTTTGTTTTGGTTATTTTTTTATTTTGTCAGACAGGCAATGGTTAGTGCTAGACTAACAGCACAGTTTAAACAGGGAACATGGTCCAGCTTTAAGAAAGGAAACTGTGAGGTTGAAATTCAGAACCTGGAGACGATAAAATGTTACAACTGGAGTTTTACTGCCTTCCAATGCTCAGATTATATCTTCTCTACTTTGGAAGATCAAGCCAGCCTCAGTATATGTCTTCTATGGGTTTTTTTCTGAAATATCTAATGAAATAGAATATACAAAGGAATATGCTACTTAGAAATAGAAATCAGCCAATAAGTCAATTACCACTCCAAACCTTCACTATTTGGTCAATTAGCTTAAGTCAGAAAGTAAAATGTAAAGGTAATACGTTAATACTTTGACAAATATAAACACAGAAATTTATCTAAATAACTGATGTAAAAAAATTTTTTGATTCTATGATGTCATTTGTTAGAAATGAGGTTTAGAATTCTATCATCTCTTGTGAATTTAATGAGTTATCAGTTCCATTCAATCCCATTTTAAAAGAACAATAGTTAGGTGGTAGGACAAAATATTTCGTCTGCTTGTCCTTCAAAGTAAAAAGCAACAAAAGAACATAATATTGTGAACAAAAAATTTAATTTACCCAATTGTATATGTACAAACACACACACCCCACCATTATTAAACTTTGTAAAATTTACAAATAAATTTTTAATTTGAGGAAAAACCCAATACTTGTTTTTGAAAATATGCAAATACTGAAATTTAACTTTTTTTTTTGCATTTTAGAGGAATTTTTTTTTCTAGAATATAATGATATATCTTTTCAACACAAAATTGGAAATAAGTCTAGTTGACCTGAAGGCTTCTTTTTCATTAACAATTTTGTCATAAATATTTCTCCTTGCTCTCTTTCCAAGCCACCACTGCCGAAGGTTTTTTCTTTCATCTCATTCTGCCCTCCCACAGGCAAAAAACCTGCAGTGGAACAGCAATACTGCCAATGTCTGAAACAGGCCTCATCTTCTAAGAAAGGAGGAAGTAGAGTGGAATATTTTCATTTAATATGAAGAATATAATCTCACATCTGTAGCACAGCTATGCTCTCTCTTCAGTTCCTGAATTCTTCCCGTGGATAGTACATAGAACAGTGCCCCTGAGAGTCTGAAGTTTTGCATAGATTGCCCTATATTTTGGTTTAAACATACTCCAAACAGAACTGTTTCCAAAGAGGTCAGTAGTAGTTACTATGACTGAACACCACTTTTTAGAATTGTATACTTAAAACCTCTTGATAGTTTGAATTGATACCTGAGAACTGTAGCTGTAATTCTTTCTGCATGTAGAATAAAAGTTGTCACTTTTTCCATGCTTCATGAGTTTGGGGGTTTATGTTTTGTTTATTTGTTCTGTTTTTAAGAATAGAACTAATACTTCTATTAGTTTTAAGTGTCAGAAAAATCTGACACTTCAGGGACAAATTCAATGATAATACAGATAGATAGCCATTTGGTGGACTTTCAGTCTACCTTAAATAATTTTGATAAAGCATGCATTACAGATGGTGTTGAGCAGAAAAAAAATAAGGAAGCTCCTACAAATAACTTGGGAAAACTGTGGGTTGGGAAGTTTCAGCTGAGGGGAGTTTCTGCTTTGATAAAACATGTGCTGTGACCAGATAGTCAGAATGTTCTTCTGACTACTCACTTCTCCCCTCATCTTTATACTGACATCAATCACTTCCCAGACATTGTGTCATTCAAGGCTATATAGAGCATGCAGATTTGGAGAATTTATATTTCACAGGCATTTCTGTATTTCATGAAATTGATGTGATGCATAGTTTCTGAAAGTCAGGCTTAGGTAGGGTTCAAAACCAGATGTGTGCAGCTGGATTTTAAGGTATTATTATCTAATTTGTGTCCATTTCACACGCACAAACACACACACAAAAACATTCTGTAGCCAAAAATGGGTGTATTCACCCATTCATTTATGAAGCGATGTATTTTATTGCTCCATAAATGTTCCTGGATTATGCAGATGAATTTTAAGGATTCTGTAATTTAGAAGCTTTTCACTGAAAAGTAGTGAAGCAGTGAAGTAACTAGACAGAACTGATTTCCACTGTTGTGTAATTAAGTATAATACAATCAAATGTACATGAAAACTCAGCCAGGCAGTATAACCCTAAGCTATATTCAGTCTTTCCTATGTTTCATACAGATGTTTCAGTGAAATAAAGAGAAGTCTATCATAGAATCATAGATCATGGAATCTTCATGGTTGGAAAGGACCTTTGAGATCATCGAGTCCAACCATAACCAGTCTAGTGAACTTCTGCTAACTAAAAAACAAAAATTACAGTAAGATGACAAATGTTTTTTTCATTCCTCTATGGGTCACTGAAATCTCATTTCTCTCTGTTGCCTTGTATCCTTTCATATGAATTGTGCATTCTTAGGTACACATAGCTTGAAATTAAGATAATGTAATTAGCTTCAAGATAATTCTTAAGATTTCAAAATTATTTAATCACAAGAAGACAAAGATAAGCTAAGTGATTTAATACTTTTCTAGATCCCATGTAGGTTTGTTTTAGAGATCAGTGAAAAATACTTATATACAAATGTATAAATGAGGACAAATAATGGCAACATCAAATTCTGTTTTTTGTAATTGCATTTGTGCATTGTAATTCTCTAATATTGGAGATTTATGGAAAGCAAAAATAAGGTTGTTTCCACTTTGCAGATAAATTATTTTAATTAATAAGACTAGCATTCCTGGTTTAGTTACAGGATGATCTATTTTATTCCTCCGAGAATTAAAGACTTAACGTTTCCACTGGACATTCTGTGTACAGACCTTGCATACTTAACCAGTGACGGGCAGAAAACAAACCACAGCAATGCAATGAATAGCCATTCTCACTTCAGAGTGAGGTGACCAGTATACTCGAAGGAAGCTGGGATGGAACTTGTCCCACTCAGTATATTTATAACTGATCTACGAAAAAAGGTTTTCTGACGAGGTTACTTCATTTAGCATAGTAAAGGTGAAAGTAGGTAAGACTAACAGAGCAATCGCAATGGTTCTGAGTGACAGAAGAGCAAGGGGAAAATCCTTGAACAAGTAGCTTTCCTGTGAAAAGGACTATAGGGGCCTACAGTTCCTGATTTAGACATAAAACTTACCTTAATATGAGTTTTTCATGCCCTAGGACAGCAGTTTGGCCTCTATATTTTCCTTACCTGATGACAAACTGCAAAAAACACAACAGTTAAGCTTAGAAAGAAAGAAGTTGTTTCCAAAGTCATTGTATCTGTAAAAGAATAAAGATCAAATGTTTTATAATATATGAAAATATTTATTTTTTATTTCACAGAATTTTAGGAATACTAGTTGAAAGGGTCTACCGTATTTGTAACTGCCCTTCAAGCAGTTGCTGTCAGTTTTAAAAACATTTTTTTTTTCTTTTTAGTTCTGGTAATGTTCTGCTCAATTAAAGCTGTAATGCAGTAATAAACATAAACTAATTCTATTGAATTTTAACTAAAATACACTTTCTGAAATATATTTTATTGTGGAAGTTAGATGATTATCTCAAGAAACGTGACAGCATTCACACTGTTGCTAAAGGTACAGTAAAGGTCTATGTACTTCTGTCATAATAGTTACCTAATAAAGACATGAGTGCATTTCATTGAAAATAAAGCATGTAAAAAATGATGGAATTATGAATCTGGCTTTCTGGGGTTCTTGTACAAAGCAGACAAACCAACCACTTCTGCCCAAAGTGAAATTCAGTGAAAAAATAAGTGAAAACAAATGATACATCCAGTGAGTTAAGTAGGCAACAAATGCAAATTACAGAAAGGCTAAACCAAGCCAAACCAAACCAAAACGAACCCCCCCGTCCCCCCCAAAAAAACCCCAGCACAATGATCCAGTAATTTGAATGGTTGTGTAAGATTTGAGAATTCTTGCCGTCAAATACTTAATTGATCAATATGTTTGTCTAGCTGTTGGGACCTGGGAAGCCAGCAGCTGGGGAGACTGAGATCAAAGGCCAGCTATTGGGCAGACTGACTGATGCCAGACCCTGGAGGGATCCACCCTGTATGTGTGTATGTACGTATGTATGTACATATGTATGTATATATTCTCACTATTGGACCTCCATCCTGCTCAGCCAGGCAGGGGAGCTGGACGAGGACATTAGTGCTGTTTGTCTTTCTGTCAGTATGCTGAGTGTACCTGATATGTGTGTCTGGCCACATATGTATGTGTATATGTGGTTTATGTGTGTTCTATGTGTGTCTGCCTGCTGGAAACACATCTTCAGCCTTGCAGCTGGTAGGACCTAAAGGGACATGGAGCTACAGGGTCCTCGGCTGTTTGGGAGTGTTGGATAATTTCCTCTAACATTGTCCAATGGCAATTCGCCACCTCTTTGCAATGACTGTGGTAGTCTTGTGCAGCCAGGAGCAGCAGCTCCAGGCCTCCTGTACATCTTCATCAGGTTTCAGCTGCTGTGATAACGTCCTTGTTCCTGTTCTTACAATATGTGGTCACTGGCACTCCTTAAACATCAGCTAAGTATGAAAATGGGCACAGGTCTTTTTTCACCTCCCATCCCAATATCTCCTCCTCAGAGGGCAGCTTCTTACACCAACTTATGCTTACTGGCCATGTTTGAATCACCTTATTAATGTGAGATTCTTTGCATGTCCCTTCTGTCCATGCAGTGCTTCCCGTTCTTGATGCTGTCATTTATATGTTAGAAGCTGTGATAGTAGGTATGAATTGTATGGGGTTTTTTGGATAATACACAACTCACATTAACTTCTTACAGATCACCTAAATGCCCAGTAATGTCAGCACACATAACTGGTCTGGGGGGGGAGGAAAAAGAAAAAAAGATTTTCCTTTCAGGGCTTATCTGGACTCTGTCCAAAATGAAAATATGCATTATATAGTTCTCTATTTATTATATACCTACACATTATAAATGTATGCATATATTTAGCAGTAGTGTGAATTAAAGCTTTTATAAGATAAAAAATTACCCTCCCATTTTAATCTCTCCTATGTGTACATGCATATGAATATATCTACGCTCATATGCATAATTAAACAATTTGATGCAGATTGTTCATGTGAAAACTGAAATTTAGTTTTAATTATTAGAATGTAAAATAAGGTATTTCATCATTAAATGAATGCAAATCAACCTGCAATAAGAGGGAATTTCAATGCAGATTTGGCTACATGGATCTAAGGACGCAAGCACTATTTTTGCTGAATCATATTTTCATGCTGAAAATACAGTGATAGCAAAGGTCAGCAAAAGTACACTTGCACCTCCACAGACTATTGTTTCATGCTTTATTTTTGTGTAAAACTTGCAAAGATATTATGCTGAACAAAGAAGTTTTTGATGTTTGTTTTAGTTGAACTAAAGGAGCAGAACTGTCAGGAGCCGAACTAAAATAACTGAATGAGCAGGAGAGAGCCGACAGCTCTTTAAAGACATTTTGCTGAAAATGCCAGAGCTCTCAATCCCACGTATAAGAAATCAGGCAAGGAAGGCAGGAGACCATCATGGCTGAGTAAGGACCTCCTGGTCAAAATAAAGTGTAGGAAGGAAATGCACAGGCAGTGGACTAGGGACATGTATCCTGGGAAGAATATAAGGATGCTGTATAGGGTGGGGATTTGGAAAGCTGAGTCACAGCTGGAGCCAAATTTGGCAAGGGGTGTGAAGAATTGTAAGAAGGGTTTCCACAGGTACATTGGTCAGAAAGGGAAGATAAAAGAAAATGTATCCTTTCTGATAAGTAAGACAGGAGAACTAGTGACCATCAACATGGAGAAAGCTGAGGATCTCAACAAATTTTTTGCCTGAGTTTTCAGTTGTAATCTCTCTTCCCACATCTCAAGCCCCTGAAACTCAAGGCAGGGACTGGAACAAGAAAGTCCTTCCCATCATAGGAGAAGATCAGGTTTAAGACCGCTTGAAGAATCTGAACATGCACAAGTCCATGGGACCCAATGAGATGCATTCCAAGGTCCTGAGGGAACTGGCTAAGCCACTCTCCATCATATTTGAAAAGTCATGGCTGTCAGGAGAAGTCACCAGTGACTGGAAAAAGGGAATACTGCACCCATTTTTTAAAAGGATAATAAGGTCAACCCTGATAACTACCTCTGTGCCTGGTAAGATCCTAGAACAGATCCTCCTGGAAGATATATCAAAACATATGGAAGACAGTGATATGATCAGAGACAGTCAACACGGCTTCACCAAAGACAAATCATGCCTGACTAATCTGGTGGCCTTTTATGACGGAGTGAATGTATCAGTGAACAAGAGAAGAGCTACAGATGTCATCTACCTGGACTTCTGTAAGGTCTTTGATACTATCTCCCACAAAATTCTTGCCACTAAATTGGAGAGATGTGTGTTTGACAACTCTGAATACATAATAATAATGACTGATAATGAGTAAGAACTGTTAGCATTAAGTTAATTTTGTTAATAAACATCAGTCTAGTAAGATACTTTTTTAAAGTTTAAAACTGGCCTGATTTATAAGTCATTTAAACACTCCCTTCACACTGATCTCTAATTCTCTGCTATATATATGTATATCAGTTATATGAAAAGATTAAATAAATCACCTGAGTGCACCTTGGAGAGCAATAAATGCCTATATATATGCAGCAGAATCATGCTTTATTTACTGTATTCAATAGTCTCCGTTTATTGTTTGGCAATATGCATGTTTGTTTATGTGTAGACACCCCTCTTGAGGTATCTGAATCCAGAGCTGAATCATACTGTAGGTGCTAGTCAGCTTCCTAGCTTCCTTCAGCTAGTCAGCACCTGAACACACTTCTAGGTGTTCAGTGCCAGCTGAGATGCCATGGAATATACGGACTTGTCTCTGACCACTGGTTCATAAAGATACATATCTGCTTTGTCATATTTGTCATCCTTATGTGATCTTTTTGGCTATTTGAGGGTATCTCAAATAGCACGAATTGGCTGTGTATTGACATCTCAGTCATAGCCTGTATATCCATCTGAGTTAGTCATTCTAGTCCCTCCAAAATCATGGAAAGAAATAGATACCTCTAGAGAGCAATTTACACAAGATGGATCTAAATTACATCCTTTCTCTCTTGAAGTATCTGTTTGTCTCCATGGCCTATGTTCTCCTGTAACTATCTAGATGTATTTAGGCAAGTAAATCCCACTCTGAAACAAAAATTCTGAGAAAAAAATCAGGTAGAAATACTACCAAAGACATTTTGAACCACCATGTTCTGACACAAAAAAATACTTTGTTTGTTTGTTTGGAGTTTTAACATGTTAGAGAGTTTTCAGAAATTTTCTGTGGTTTTATAGTTTGCCTTTGGGAATGGTTATATTTTGCTTTAGTAATTGAAGATAAGCTAAAATATTAAATGATAAAATTTGCAGAGCATAGACATTTTACCATAGTTTTCAATTTCACTTTGCAAAAGAATAAAAGTCTGTATTTTAGTGTACATGACTATTCTATCTTTCTGCATAGCTGATGAATTCTACAAATCCTGGAATCATGGAATCATAGAATGGTTAATCATTGGAAGGGACTTTAAAGATCATCTAGTTCCAACCCCTCTGTCATGGGCAGGGACACCTCCCACTAGACCAAGTTGCTCGAAGCCCCATCCAACCTGGCCTTGAACACTTCCAGGGAAGGGGCATCCACAGCTTCCCTGGACAATTTATGCCAGCGCCCCACCACCCTCATAGTGAAAAATTTCTTCCTAATATCTAATCTAAATCTAGCCTCTTTCACTTTAAAACCATTACCCCTTGTCCTGTTGCTGCACTCCCTGATAAAGAGTCCCTCCCCATCTCTCCTGTAACCTCCCTTTAAATACTGGAAGGCCACTATAAGGTCTTCCTGGAGTCTTCTCTTCTCCAGGCTGAACAAACCCAACTCTCCTAGCCTGTCTTCATAGGAGAGGCGCTCCAGCCCACTGATCATCATTGTGGCCCTCCTATGGACCCACTCCAACAGGTCCATGTCCTTCTTACGTGGGGGACTCCAGAGCTGGACGCAGTACTCCAGGTGGGGTCTCACCAGAGAGGAGTAGAGGGGCAGAAATATTGATCTATAGTAGATCCGTACTTGGTAAGGTGAATGTTTGATCAGTGTGATATTGTTTACACCTGGTCATAATTACAACTGGCTGTTTCTGAGTAAGATATAAATAGCAGTATAACGTTAGACACTGAGTAAGTGACACTGAACTCTAGAAATGGACTGGATAGAAAGCAAGGTTTTCGAAATGTTAGACCAGGACCATGTTGTCATTACTAAATCAAAGAGAGTTTAACCCTGTATGGAACACATGAAAGCAACAAAGATGATGCTCTGAGAAATAGAATGTGGGTACAAAAATTGTCTATAATCTTGATTTCTTTATTTCAATTGTCTATAATCTTGATTTTTTTAATTTCTTTTATATTTAAGGGTATTTTAATCAAATAAAATTTTTGGCCAAAATCATGAAGGAATTATGCATTCATAAAGTATTATCAAGACCCTAGCTTCCTGTAGCACTGCAATGAATTTTCCTCTGGATCCTCAGTGGGCCAAGACACCCATCTGTAGCACACACACAGAAGACTAAAGGTTATGTCCCTACCTTATATATTCCTGTGATCTAAGT
Organism: Stercorarius parasiticus; assembly: GCA_013396915.1. Classification (NCBI taxonomy): domain Eukaryota; kingdom Metazoa; phylum Chordata; class Aves; order Charadriiformes; family Stercorariidae; genus Stercorarius; species Stercorarius parasiticus. The sequence goes on from VWZL01002692.1 coordinate 581,496, forward strand.
TTAAATGGATTAAAATGCATCTATCTGGAAAATGTTTTTATTAATGTTGCTACTACTATTATTGTTAATATTCTGAGATACATAACTCCTGAAGTCACTATATATATAACTTTTGACTTTAGAGTAAATTTGGGGGTGGGAGGGTCCACTCTTAAGAGTTAAACACCACTTTTTATAATAATAAATAAATCAGAACAAATAGTGATGTCTGGCTGAGTTTAAGTAGCATTCATTTTTCATATCCATATGCCTATGCTCTCTTCTACCCCAGATGGCTGCAACTAAATTACCCATAAGGAGCAATTTTAGGCCTGAAATTCAGGGTAATTGTGTCTGTATATGAGGGAACTTTAATTGGTACAGCTAGAACTGTGCCAGGGAACATAGTAACAATTAAACAGCATAAATGATCATGTGCCTGGTAAATGATCATGTGCCTGAGTTTGAGGCCGTGACCTGGCCCTGTTTTATTTGCTAGCAGAAATGTAGTTGTAGTGTCTAACTTGAGGACTCCTACTTCATTAATCTTGTTATGAGGATCTTTTATGCCAAGATACTGGCTTTTCTTTGTTCCTTATCTTAGTTTCACTCTTCAAAAAATATTTGAACAGTCATATTTCAAAAATGATGTCTACTCCTTGCAGCCTCTATCTAGTCATTAACAAAGGCCCAGCACAGGGCTGCAATTGACCACTCATCTCAGAGGCCAGGACTCCTCCATCCTTATGTGACCCCGTGTCTGGATTGCTGTCTTGTGAATTGCATCCCTAAATGAGTAGCTAAAAGACTGCTAATAATGATGGCAATTACCTCTTGAAAATAAGTTAATAGTTTAATGATTAGAGAAATTGGTCTGGACAGAGTAGATCAGGATTTTCTCTTGTATTTGACTCAATGAAGGCTGAACTGCAAGGTGCCCTACTCACTAACATATAGAATGATGTTTCAGGCCATTGTGAAAGTAGGAATTATATACGCAAAATAAAGTTAGAGAACAGAGAGACATCTGTGTGCTCTATGATCACGTGGTTATTCCTGATCAGCCAGTGAACCTCCTTCTGCTTCTTGTTCCGAGGATTTTTTAATTTGTGATGTGGTGTTACTGTATTTTCATGGAAGAGAGAACAAGATGAGGAACATAATTTCAGTAAATGTCTAAAGCAAGTCAAAAAAGATAAGGTCTTTTAAGGGTATTTTTTGTTTTGTTTTGTTTTACTTTATGGATTTTTTATGGGCTTGGACAGGAGTGAGGATTTTACTTCACTAATAGAATTTCCTAATAAAATCCCCATTTCCCCTCAGTGTTGTTGGCACTGAGATGCACCTATTCAGTTGTAGAGACATGAGTTTTTTAGATTGCTTTAGACATGCCAGAATACACAGTCTTAGACATATTGGTTTTGTAGAAAAATTAAAATATAATAATAGTAATAATAATATTAGCATTTGTAACTGAATTTCAAGCTCATTAGCTATGTTCTACATTTAAGACAGCAGGAAAAGACATAAATAATTAGTTTAAATTTTTGAAATATCCTTAATATTTTGTTATCTCTCCTTGAAGTTAACAGGTAACCTTGAGTTCCATTTTATTTGAGAATCAATTTATCTAAGGTTTTCAGTAAAAATTTCATTTTCTTAATGAACTCACCAGAGAATGCCTTTGAGGCAGAATTGTGAGCTTTAAAGCTAAGGAGTCACCTGGGATCTAGAAGCAGAATGACATAATTAAAATGCTAATCAAATTAAGATGTTTTACAATTTAAGAAATAAAATTAGAACTGAATCATGGAAAGGATAATATTTAATATTTCACTTCTTTGCAATGGCAATACCTTTTTTTTCAGCAAGCATTAGGCAGAAAAGAATTCAATAAGTTAGTTTGTAAATATTTTTTATGATGAAAACTTTTATTTTGTGGACGAATTTTGAAAATGGTCTGATCACAGAGGTCAGTGTATTTACAAATATATTCATGAACAGTCACTCAAAGTCATAGTTTTCTCCCTAGTCATTTGAGACTGCTCAGATGATGGGGACCTTCTGTGTAAGAGATATACAACCTTGTCCCGGAAAGTTCGTCTTTAGAAGTAGTGACACCCAGTTACACCGCACTAGAAATAGATGACTAAATCAAATAAGGTACTTCTTGTACTTTACTGCAATACATATTCCTTCACCAAAACTTTTGGAAATAGTCCCTATAGAGTTACAAGTTACAAGAAAGAAAGTGAAAAAAATAAGATCAAAACCATACAAAATGTTTGCTGTAAAAATGACACCTAAGAGACTCTTCAGTTATACTGTATGATTTACTGACATTATTAGAGAACTCTGGAATGGCTAATAGCCAGCTAAGGTCAATGAAGTCTGGTTATAGTCTTATGTCTCCTTACATATTAAGTCAAGAATAAAATAGTCTTACTTTAATCACATTTCTGGGGTTATTAGACTTATGATACATTTTTCAGATTAAGGAGTTAAGATTTAGAATATTTAAATTAGAATATTAATGATGTCAAATCTTCACATATCAAATATGAAATTTTATATTCCAAAAGTGAATATAATATACTTAATGCGTTGATATTTCTTAGGAACTTGAATTTCATGATTCTTCTCTACACTGAGTAGTACATTTTATTTTTTAATACTCCACTGAAATAAACAACTCCAAATTAGTGAACGTTTGCTTAACAATGTCACTGAATATTATTCAAGCATTACTTAAACACATTTGTGCATTATAAAAATCCCTTACCATAAAAGAGATAGAAGAAAAAAAAACAAAACAAACCCAAATAATGTACTCTTGTACTAGTTTATATAAGGACATTAATTATTTTAATTTAAAATGAAAATTTCAGTTTGTTAGTAGTCTGTTTTAATGAAACAAATGAAACATAAAGGAACTGAAATCTATACTCATAAATTAGGTACTTGAAGTGAACTTTACTAGGTATTGGATCTTACCTGTTTACAATATTACACTGTCAGCACAGTCTCAGGCGGAGCTTTAGCTATAACAGCTATCATCATCCCAAGCAACTCCCAAGTGTGGTTCAAGAGTAACAAACAGTGATCATTGTGCAATAATGAAAAGAACCAGATTTATTTGAGGTAATGTCTATACAGACAAGAAAACCAACAAAGAGTATGTTTTTCATCGAGCAAGCTTTTCCTACAATCAAGATGTCAAAAACTCAAAGGGAAAAACAAGGCAATCCCTTTTCTCAAGTTCCATTTGAAAGAATAGGAAAATAAAAGCAAGCAGTATATAAGAATTATGCTATGACAATCTGCTTATTTTATAGAGGAGGTAGCAGTTTCACCATACCTTAAACTAAGGTAGACTCTGCCTACAAAAATTATAAAACCATTGTAAGCCTAACTGCAAACCCAACACGTTCCTTGCTTTACCTCAAAATAGAACCTTTATTAGGTAGCATAACCTGTCTTGAGTAGCTCGTATTGAGATAGTGATACCCTGTCAGGCCTTTGACTACCCAAACTAATTAATTGTATTATGATGGTAGTTGTGATTTAACCCCAGTAGGCAGCTAAACCCCCTCAGGCACTAGTTCCCTCCATCCCAGTGGGATGGGGGAGAGGATTGGAAGGGTAAAAGTGAGAAAACTCATGGATTGACATTAAGAAATTTTAAGAGGTAAAGGAAAATCTGCCTGTGCAAGCAATGCAAAATGAGGAATTCGTTCACTACTGCCCATTGGCAGGCAGGTGTCCAGCCATTTCCAGGAAAGTAGGGCTCTATCACGTGTAACAGTTACTTCGGAAGACAAATGCCATAACTCTGAGCATGTTGCCACCCCCACTCCCCTTCCTTGTTTTTTCACCAACTTTTATTGCTGAGCACAGCATATGGTGTAGGATATCTGTTTGTTCAGCTGGGGTCAGCTGTCCTGGCTATGTCTCCTCTAGGTGCTGACTAACTGACAGCCCCAAACACTTCTCTGGGGTAACCTGAAACATCTCATAAAACACTAGACAACATTATGAAGTATCTAAATCCCATCCCAGGTGTCTATTAGTATAAGGTGAGTCTCATGAAGAATTACCAGTCTGCAAATGGGTGAAGTTGAGCACAGCCTTGTGACAGTCTCATGAGGGCTATAAAGAAAATTGTTCAGTCAAAGAATAAACAAAGATTACGATACTTATGCAAGACACCTTTTCTACAGAAGTAGTATGATTGCCGGCCAAGAAAGCTTACCTGAATTCAATGTCCTTCAAATTCATAAATGTTCAGACACACAGCCAAAACCCTTATGATTTGGGCAACTGAACTGAAACTGACATTATGCAAATATTTTGTAGATATCTTTAAACAGGTTCAGTTATTTGCCGGTCAGTGTTTTACCTCCCCTCTTTTGGATTAGTCTGGTCATTTTTAGCCATGAAAAAAGACACTCTGCCAGCAGAGTATACTCAACTGAAAACTATAAAGGAGCTATTTACTGTTTACATGCACAAGAGATAGGTAGTACCTAATGAGCTACTAAAGTAAACATTAGTATGCTTACCACTTTTAAATAGACACCTGAGTAATTGTTGGCCTCTACAGCTCCTAGGAATGAGTATTCCCATGTTACTGAGTTGCTATCTCCCACAAACACCAGCATGGTGATGACAATGATGAGTTATTTTTCTGATAACTCAAGCTGATGACCCAGTGACTCCTAACTTACCTTTTGTTTTCGCTTGTTTGATTTATTGGGGTTTTTTTGGTTTGTTGGTTTTTAGATTATACTTTTCTTTCCTTCTTAAATCCTTGAGATTTTAACAATCCCAGCTCATCTATCCTACCTCTGTCTTCAATTTTCTCAGAATCACAGAATCACAGAATGGCAAAGGTTGGAAGGGACCTTTAGAGATATCTAGTCCGACCCCTCTGCTAAAGAAGCTTCACCTAGAGCAGGTTTTGCCTTTCTCATCTTTCTACAGGTTTCCTTGGAGCTTCCTCTCATAATTTAATGTTTTTCTCAGAAGATTGGGCCAGAAGCCTGCAGTAGTGTTGTATCAGATCTAGGCCTTGTATTCTTGGAGAACAGGCAGCTCCATCTCTAGGAGGGAGAAGGAAGTTTTCAGGGGGTCTCATAAAAAAGAAAGGCTACAGATGGTACCAGGGAGCCAAGTGATCTCTGAAGCTCAAAAGTAGATAAAGTTACACCCAAAAAGAAGAGTTCAGAGCTTAAATGCCTAAAGAAGTTGTATGTTTATTCTCAAAGGACTGAATAGTTCATGTCATACGAACAGAGTGAAATGGAGGGGAAATGCAGGATAGCTGAGAAAAAAAGTTGGAATAAAACCAAGCAATGAACTGACGTCAAGTGGCTTTCATGCTCAGCTGTAGAATGATTTGCCCTGTCCACTCAATAATGTTTTGGAAGCCTAAAGAAATAAAAATATTAGGAAGGCAAAAGCTGCAGTAGAGAAAAAAGCATCAAATGAAGATGAGGTCCTGGAAAGAGCAGACAAATAACATAAAATGTTGAGGATAGTGAAGTTTGTGATCCCATTTTAATAAGAGGCTTACAGATTATTTTTTCCCCTTATTAAAGTACGTTGGAAAGAAGAAATTAAAAACATTGGCATAGTATCTTATTCTTAGGAGGTTCTAAATTTACTGAAACAGAAAGGAGAAACTGTTTGCTTTATAAACAAATCAGAAGTCATAGAATCATAGCATCATAGAATTGCCTAGGTTGGAAGGGACCTTTCAGATCATCTAGTCCAACCATCAACCTAACACTAACAAAAAAAAATCACTAAACCATATCTCTAAGCAGTATGTCTACCCATTCTTTTAAATGCTTCCAGGGATGGTGCCTCAACCAACTTCCCTGGACAGCCTGTTCCAATGCTTGACAACCCTTTCAGTGTAAAAAATTTTTCCTAATATCTAATCTAAACCTCCCCTGGTGCAACTTGAGGCCATTTCGTCTTGTCCCGTCCCCTGTTACTTGGGAGAAGAGACCGACCCCCATCTCTCTACAACCTCCTTTCAGGTAGTTGGAGAGAGCGATAAAGTCTCCCCTCAGCTTCCTTTTCTCTAGGCTAAACAATTCTAGTTCCCTCAGCTGCTCCTCATAAGACTTGTTCTCCAGACCCCTCACCAGCTTTTTTGCCCTTCTCTGGACACACTCCAGCATCTCAATATCTTTCTTGTAGTGGTGGGGCCTCACCAGTGCCGAGTACAATCATTTTCCTAGTTCTGCTGGCTAAACTATTTGTGAGACAAACCAGGATGCTATTGGCCTTCTTGGCCACCTGGGCACACTGAATATGTATTTATTCTAAAGCACAGTTCCTTTTTTATATATTATGGTTTCTTTGAATTTTTACTGCTGCTTGCCTGAAATCTAACTGAACAGTTATAAGATAAAAGGACATGGTTTTATAGTTTTGAAAAAATTAAATAATGAGGCTGGAGCTGGTAAAGGGTATAGAACACAAGTCTTATGAGGAGCAGCTGAGGGAACGGGGATTGTTGAGTTAGGAGCAAAGGAGGCTGAGGGGAGACCTTATCACTCTATGTACTCTACAGTCTACCTGTAAAGCGGTTGTAGTGAGGTAGGTGTCAGTCTCTTCCCAAGTAACAAGTGATAGGACAAGAGGAAACAGCCTCAAGTTGCACCAGGGGAGGTTTAGGTTGGATATTAGGAAAAATTTTTACACTTAAAGCGTTGTCAAGCATTGGAACAGGCTGCACAGGGAAGTCGTTGAGTCACATCCCTGGAGGTATTTAAAAGACGTGTAGATGTGGTGCTTAGGGACATGGTTTAGTGGTGGACTTGACAGTGTTAGGTTTATAGTTGGACTTGATGATCTTAAAGGTCTTTTCATACTTAAATGATTCTGTGATACTTCCCACCCTCATATCCACCCCTTCTTACAATACCTGAGCAGATTGTCTTTCTTGCCAGATCTCATACAGATTCTCCATTCTGTTTGGCGTAACTTAAAATAAGATTTAAAAAAAACCTTAAAAGCAAAATGTTTGCCAAAAAAAGCCAATAAAAACCCAGGGCCTAAATAAATACACTTTAGGTTTAATCACCAGTGAAGTAAAAAAAAAAAAAATCAAATAACTCTTCTAACTCAAATACAATGAACTTATCTAGTCAAAGAAAACACTTACGTGACTTCAATGACTTATTTACTTTCCTTCTATACCCTTAAATTTTCTGTGTAGAAACAACTAATTTTTCCATTTTTTTCTTCTCTTCCTTTTATGGTTCAAACTCAGCTTTTTACTTTTAAACCTTATATGCCACCTGCCAGGTCAATCTTACTTTTGCATTTTTATGACATTCTAAAATCTTCGCTCTGTCTAGTTATTCCACTTGTTGATTTTGGAAACTGTTTGTCACTTCTTGAAACCACGTGAGATGAATGTCAGACAATATGGTTTTAAAAGGTATTTTCACACAATAAACCAGTGAAAATCAATCTTAGATAAGACTTTTCCATTTTTTAGGGATATTTATTAAAAAAAAAAAAAGACTGCAGAGATTCCCCATTTTAGTCACTGCATTTTTCTGACGTGTTTCAGTAAAAAAGCTTTTTGCTCATATGTTTATGTTGCAGCAGATATTAATTTTCTTTTCTCCTATTTGCCCTTGTCAGGGAAGACCAAGAATAACAAAGACAGAGCTGGAATAACAGGAAAAGAAAATATCTGTACCAGTATGCTGATACCTGTATGTAGCACTGAGATCTCCCTTATTTTCAGAGACCTAAATTAACAGGAAGGAAAAAATAGTATGCATCAAGGGAACCTATTTGTTTTATGTACTAATAAACCAAAACAAAACAAAGATGAACCCAAAATCAAAAAAACACCCAATACATCAAATGACTTGCTGTCAAAAAAAAAAAAAGGAATCTTAAACAAGATAAACTTTTAGAAAGACATGTTAGGAAAATCTGATATCCTTATAAAATGATGAAGGGACAATCTGAATTTTTGATAGAAAAAGTTAGAGCACTCAAGTCTTCTGCTAATAAAAGAACATATATCAAGAGATACAGAAAGTATCGATGTATGCCATCTCAACTGTTTTCTTACAATCAGTCATAATTGCAAAGAGCAAGACCAAGAGCATTTTTGCTGTCTAGACTATGAATAACATGCAACTTATAGAATTCAAAGATTTTTTCATATGATATGAAAGAAATAACTTTGTAAACAAACCTACCTACAGTTTCTGAACCTAACAACCATATTGCTATAATTATTTCCTTACGTCGTGTCACTTTTATTAGATGTATAAGGTTTTTTTTATCTCCATGTGCTCCATTAAAAATGTATCATGCATTTTTAGTTAATATGAAAAAATGTTTACGCTATTTATAGACAAATTATGTCATATCTTATTTTAAACAACAAAATCTTGAATTAATATAATCATTATTAAAAAAAAAATAGAGATAAAAATGGAACAAAACAGACATACACACCCCCAAGCATTTAATCCACAGTGCATTACCATTGACCCATTTAGTGCAGGGAGGACACAATAAATCAATTTTTGTTAACATATGCATAAGTAGAAAAAGGCAATTTCATGGGTCAGGCAATATAGTCATGAAATGTCTGTGAAGCAGCGGTGCATTGACTGTTGAGAAAGACAAAGCCAAAATGACAAAAAATTCTTGACTTTCACGTACATTCTGAATTCCTTTTTGTTATGATGTTGGTCAAACTCTTACTTTTGCGTCAATAGCAATTGTTAGCAACATATCAATAAAAACTCAGATAGTGTTTAAAATATTTTAAGTAGGTTGTTCGGTTTTTTTAAAGGGGTTAAGGAGGTGAAGAAAGAAAAGAATAACAGCAGCATAAAATACAATACAATGCACAAATTTTGTTATAGAAAGTTTTATTCCAGGGCTGGATCTGAATCACCACTGGTCCAAAGAGATAGTTTACTTTCAAAGTCAGTGGCGATACGTATAGACAAAAGTCCCCATCTTGCCAAATTTGAGATGAATTCTCGTCTGGTAAAACGGCTGACAGAGAGTGAAAAACCGTGTGTATACATGTTAGTACCATTAGATGTGTCCACAAGATGTATACATTCCTAAAGCATAAAACCAACCATAAAATCTGAACCCTCTCCTTTGAACCAGGAATTACACTGGAAATGTATCTGTGTCTTTAAAATAATCTCTTCCCTGCTGTCTTAAGTTTTTGCAGCTCCAAAGCCTCTTTGAAATTTTTCCAGAGCTATGTTTCTAATAAGGCTCAGCTGACTATTTAATTCATAATAGAACTTTCTTCAGCTAAAAATATTAAACTTTTATCCACCTACCTTGACCTCCATATTAGCATGTAAGGAATATGTCAGTGAAAATTAGATGCTGAATTTTTATTAGACATCCTAGCATTTTGAGTTCTGTTAATTTAGAGCTGAACGAAGGTGTCAAGAAGTTGCCTTTTTGTATTATTTAGAAAGAAATTTATGCATTATTAAAATACAGCGTATCTTGGCAGAATTTGAAAAAAAAGGGAAAAAAAGGAAAAAAGAAAAAAGAAAAAATAATAAGGAAAAAATCTTATGCATGTATGCTCTTTAACGATCTACCATTAAAAAAAAAAAAAAATCAATTTCACTGTCCTTCTAGTAAAACAAACTAACTGAGTTTTCCTTCCTGAGTAGAGGGTGTTTAGTTTCATCTCAGAGTTTTCAAAAGCATTTAATGGATATTTAAAATTATATTGGCTAAGGTTTGAGATCTTCAAGCCTCATTCATGTAAAGCTGTTATCAAATTGAGTTGTTAGTTGAAGTAAATGACAAAAACTTGGCCATATTTTAGTTTTAGCTTTAAATACTAAGTACTGTCACAATTACACTCTCTTCATAATAGATTTACATTTACCATTAAAGTGCATTTGTATTTGAATGGTGTTTTTAACTTAAGGTTTAATTACCCTGTAGATATTTCTACAACATAGTTCATGGAAAAGTATGTTACTATTGTGATACTGAACTTCAATGAGTAAAGATTACTTTAGGAGCAAACATACGCCAAATTGCCTCTTAAGATCACTTCTGTTGGCTGTATTAACATTTTGTCCAAATGACTGGTAGCTATGTCATAAAACAATAGTGTATGGGTGAGAAAAAAAATATGAGACATTAATGTAAGAATGTACTACTACTTTTGTGTTTCCTTCTACATACCAGAATAAATAATACAACAAGAAACCCCAAACACTCAACTAACCAGATCTGTGTAGGCATACTCAAGGTCTCTTCATTTTGGAAGGTACATTTGGGTTGGTTTCCCCTTCTGACAGTGCGTTCATTATAGGGTAGATTCATTATAGGTAGACACATGTCTCTGCTTATAGATCAATTTATATCACCACCTTCTCACTATCATGTCCTGCTTTATGAAGATTTTGCAGATGTTTGTTCAGAAATTGGTGGTACAATTTATTCATATCTCACTGGGTGGAGATAAGCTGGAAAGGGAGAATCAGAACATTAGTCTTCAAACTCAGCATTCTGAAGGGCCTAAAGGAAAGGACAATGCCCTTCTTAAGGTAGCTCTAGTAGCTAATCTGTGCGCACAAGGACAATTTAAAGTGTCAGCACAGGCCAATTTCTAATGCATCAAGGCATGCATGCTGGAATATTTGTTGATTTTTTAGTAGGCTATAGTGAATAGCATACTAAATAGTGAATATTTTGAATAGAATCAATAGTCCCATCAGAAGTATGGAACAAAACTTAGGCTATCTTATCCCCATTTGTCATTTTCTGGTGCATGCTCTAAAATAGGTTCAATACATGATAATCTAATGTCTCGCTTTAGATACAGATTTCAAAGGAATGAACTTAAACACTAGTCTGTAAATGCCAGATTTTTACAAAGCAACTGCTTTCACTTACGAAGACAAAAATGTGCATCTAGTAATTTAGCAGTTAAGATGAATAGTGCATGAATTATTCTTACGTAACATCATACCTTGAGGGCATTGCAAGAGGTGAAGCAATTTTTTTTTTTTTCCCCACTATTGTGGATCTGATATGAAAAGACTCTCTGGGGTTTCTAAGATAACGGCAAATTAAAATTATTGCAAAAGGTAATTAAAAGTACAAACATATACACATGTACACATACAAATTGTGGCACTCAGTAGTATTAATTTAAATAGTTCAAAATTGCAGGGATGAAACGAGGAAAGCCAAGGCCGCCTTGGAATTAAACCTGGCAAGGGAAGTCAAGCTCAACAGGAAGGGCTTCTACGGGTATATTGGAAGCAAAAGGAAGACCAGAGAAGTTGTGGGCCCACTGTTGAATGAGACAGGAGCCATGGTGATGGAAGATGTGGAGAAGGCAGAGTTACTGAATGCCTTCTTTGCTTCGGTCTTTACTGCTCGGCCAAGCCCTCATGAGTCCCAGGCTTTGGGGGAAGTAACGGGGAAAGAGGAAGACTTCCCCTGGGTTGAGGAGGATCGAGTGAGGGATCAATTAGGTCAATTTGATATTCACAAGTCCATGGCCCCGATGGGATGCACCCAAGAGTGCTGAAGGAGCTGGCAGAAGTCATTGCTGGGCCACTCTCCATCATCTTTGAAAAGTCCTGGAGAACAGGCGAGGTGCCTGAGGACTGGAGGAAAGCCAATGTCACTCCAGTCTTCAAAAA
>VWZL01002692.1:593610-696956 GCA_013396915.1 Stercorarius parasiticus
GGCCAATGGCATCCTGGGGTGCATCAAAAAGAGTGTGGCCAGCAGGTTGAGGGAGGTCATCCTCCCCCTCTACTCTTCCTTGGTGAGGCCGCACCTGGAGTACTGTGTCCATTTCTGGGCTCCCCCATTCAAGAAGGACAGGGAACTGCTGGAGAGGGCACAGCAAAGGGCTACCAAGATGATTAGGGGATTGGAACACCTCTCTTATGAAGAAAGGCTGAAGGATTTGGGTCTCTTCAGTCTGGAAAAAAGACAGCTGAGGGGCGACCTTATCAACATGTTATAAATACTTAAAGGGTGGGTGTCAGGAGGATGGGGACAGGCTCTTTTCAGTGGTCCCCAGCGACAGGACAAGAGGTAATGGGCACAAACCTGAGCATAGGAAGTTCCACCTAAACATGAGGAGGAACTTCTTTCCTTTGAGGGTTGCAGAGCCCTGGCACAGGCTGCCCAGAGAGGTGGTGGAGTCTCCATCTCTGGAGACATTCAAAACCCGCCTGGACACGTTCTTGTGCAACCTAATGTGGGTGACCCTGCTCTGGCAGGGGGGGTTAGACTAGATGATCTCCAGAGGTCCCCTCCAACCCTATGATTCTATGATTCTATGAAAATCTCTCTGGCAAACTTCGTAAGACTTACTGTCATTAATCAGAATTGACCTGATCCCAAAACCAACCAAACCTACCCCTCCAAAATATCAAACTCTTACAGTTTTAGTATATGCATGCATGAAGCTTTTACTTTTTATACAAAATGATTACTTGTAGTCTAACACTCTACTGTAGTTGCTTCATCTTATGAATCCTGTTTCAAGGATAAAATCACCACATTTTATTTATATCTAAATATATATATACACATATAGATGTATGTGTGTTTATGCAAAAGCAGAGATTGAAACCATAATGAAATTATCTTTTAATGGGATATATAAATATAACTCAATTTGCCCTATTCGATTCTAGCAATACATCCATGATGGTTAAATTGAGTTCGGTCACCTCAGGCACCTCTTACGGCCAAAGGACAGAAAAAGTAGTGTCTCTCTCTGTTAAGTGTAGTCATGTTCTGGAGAAACCAATACTTAATAGAGAACTGATGTATCTATGTCTTAGTTTAGCAAAATTATTCTAAATCAAATTCAGGTTACATTATATAATAGTACAGAGAAGTCCACTAGTTATTCCTAAAGAGGAAGATGAGGTACTCAGCAAAAAAAGAATTCTGCTGCTGCTTATTTTCTTACAAAAGGATAGGAAAGAATTAAAATGTTTTTTGAAGTAAATATCACAGTTCATGAAAATTATTCAGGAGTTCATAATACTGCTTTAAAAGCATTTCCTAAATAAGTAAGATGTGATAATGAGTCATATATGGGTAATATAATATGACTTTCAGCCAATGAGTTATGAATTCCACTAACTTCTGTAGAAATATGTTTAGGTTTGTATTATAATACTTAGCATATTTCCTAGAAATCCATAAGGTAAAAACTGAAGTGTACTATGGGAGATCTATTACACTTAATTACAGAATATTTGCTAAACTCACTATGTTAGCTGAACTCCAAAATCCCCAAAAGCAGAAGAAAGTTTTTTGTGCTTTTATTAGCTGTATATTTGAGTGGCTACAAAGATGCTGGAGACTCCTTTTTTACAAGGAGTCACATGGAAAAGACAAAGGGTAATGGGTACAAGTTACTCCTGAGGAGATTCTGGTTGGACACAAGATGAAATTTTTTCACAATGAGAACAATCAGACATTGGAATTATCTCCCCAGGGAAGTGGTGGATTCTCCAACATTGGACACTTTCAAGATTCAGGTAGACAGGGTGCTGGGCCATCTTGTCTAGACCATGCTTTTGCCAAGAAAGGCTGGACCAGATGGTCCTTGAGGTCCCTTCCAACCTGGTATTCTATGATATTTATTTTTTGAATATGCTTTGTAACAAAAATAGTGAGAGACAACAATGATGAAATGTTTTCTGATGTTGAATTTTCCCATTTGTAATGTTATTTAGTGGAAATAATAAATGTGTTTGATCAATACAGAGGTCTTCAAGAGACCTTTTTAAGAACATCATGTTGCATAACTTTAACTTTTCAGTTTGTGAAGAATGCTTTGTCTTTTTTGTTTGTTTGTCTACTGTTTCCATTGTATGTTCTATGAAAAGAATTCACCAGGTCATAGAGAGGAAGTTCTCTCTCCTGCTGGCTGGTCAAAGTCAGGTGCCTCCCCACAGTGATCCTAAACATTGCTAGTATAAGTAAAAAAGGAGAAAGTGTCATTCTGCAAGGGGCCAGTGGAATCCTTAGCATGCCCTTCATATTACAGTCCAGATCTACCATATCTAATTTGCTTTGTGTTAAAAGTTCCTTCCAACGTCTTTCAGGTGCTTCTTTTTCTGGAAGGGAGGGGGGGTTGTTTTGTTTTATATTCTTATGAATTAGAGTATTCAAGATTAGAAGCCATTTCAGTATTTCTGATGTTCTTACTCAAGACAGAGCATATCCAGATTAAAGATCTAGATGACCTGCAGCCCCATCACAAAACTCATGTATCTGTGATTAACAGCTGTGTGATAGTTAATGCAATGATTTTAGTAGATACCATCATTGCTGCAGCATATGTAGTGTATGCCAGCCAGAACAAAAATGGCTTAAAGCAGCATCCAGAAGAAAAGTTGAGATGAATAGTTATGGAAATGTAAAACTATATAAATAATATAACAACTGTATTTCTGTAGGTCCAAACATTTTATGTAAACGAGATTTTGTTATGTTGCAGTTTTTGGTTTTTTGCAAAGCATTAAGGGAAACTGTAAGCCAAATAAGAGACTAAGAACCTTGGGTGTTTTGCTAATTACAAAGAATACATGGCCAGCTGGAAGTCAGAGCAATGTGTGCTTAACTGCTTTGAATACACTGTTTTACATGTAGTACCCTGTGCATATTTGCTTTGATTGCTCAAAGGGAAATAATTACTGTTTATGAAAGATTGCCCATTATTCCCCAATTAGAGAGAAAATGCATTCTATAATAGGGAAAATCTGGCTGCTATTCTGTAGACTTTGAGAGAAACCCTTCCTTACTGATATGGTGCTACATAAATAATGTCAGTTATGTTATTCATGCAAAGTGCTACATAAGCAAGGGATCAAAATTTTCTGAATTTTTTTAAATACACCTTGAATCATTATGAATTTACGGCAAAACAGTAATTGAACATGAGACAGCATATGAACTGCAAGGAACTCATGTTCAGCTGCAATTTTCTTTCTTCCTCCAGAATCCAGGGTTAGAAAGGACAGGAAGACAAAAAACACAGTACATGAAAGAATGCAGTCCACTTCTCAGTTTCTGACCCAGAAACAGAGTAGACAAGGTTTCAACTTCTCCTTCCCATCAATTCTTTATCTTGGGGGGAATATGTGGCAAACAGTATACACATCCCCGCAGGACTGGTATCTGCATGGGTCTAGCTGGTTGATTAAAGCAACCTTAGTGCTATTTACATCTGAGTAAGGCAAATAGACAATTTCTTCTATTCTTACGTTAATTAATTAAAAAAATATTATTAAAACCTAATTTAGATGGTAGCATAGACAGATTTGGAGTAAGGGAATTCAGCAATATATGAAATCTCTTGCTCCAAGAAAGATCTAATAGAAAATATTTCTTAGTGATGACATTAAAAAAATTGTTAAACAACAAACAAGGTCACTACACCATCATCCAGAGGCAATGCTGCAAAAGTCTTGTGTCTATTCTGAGAGTTAATTAAAGATGAAAGATGCCCCCCAGTATCTATTAGGAATGTGTCGTAAAAGAAGTAGTATTACTGGCTTTGACACTGTCATTAATTTTCATTTTCCTAATATTTGTGCTTCATTATTTTACAGATAATAATATTTTAGTCCAGGGTTTTGAACTCTCCATGGATCTGTCTGTGAGTTCACACTCGAGTGTGTTTGTGGTCTATACAGACAAGAATACTTGTTCCTTGACAAAATAGAAGAAACATTATTCCAAGTCAATTGTATATTGTCAATTGTATATTTTCAACTTTTTTCTGTTCTTATGCAAAATATTATCTGGGTTTACCCAATCTCACAAGGCCTTTTCCTGTTTGAATGAAGCTGTGACCTAACTAAGAGAGCCAAAATCACTTCTCATCTCCCTCACACTAACTTCATACTGGTTCTCGATTTGGAGTGAGACACAAATGGGCCAAGATCTACATCCTGATTTCTACAGAAAAGGAGCCTGTGTATGCAAATATGAAAGTTGGATCAGTCTCAGGGTATTGCAACCAGCCTACTGGAAGCCTCAGTGTGCACTGACAAGTCAATTAAGTTATATTTTGAAAGTCTTTCACTAACCAAAAAAACCGAACCCAAAACAAAGCAAAAAAAACCCTTTTTTTTTTTAAGAAAGATATTGGGATCAGCTTAAAGTATTACACGTCTCCTGTCAATTAAAGAGATATGGAGACAAGTAGATGTCTGCAAGCATATATAATTAAATAAATTTCCATAAAGTTTTCTCTTAAGAAAAACCAAATAAATGCAAATTTTTAAAAGCGTGAGATCCTGAACAATCAAATAACAAAACACCAAGTAGCAAGTATAGGCCTGGTTATATTCTATAGTGTATTGATATAACTCTATGTAACTTCACAAGGGACTATATAGGTGTTAGCCTCAGGTCCCTCTGGCTTGTGAAATTGTACATCTCTCTATCTAAATTATTTTTACAAGAATTAGTATACATTTTCTTTTTTACATAAAAGATTTTTACTCCAGATATGGAGCTGAAGAAGAGAGAACAGCAGTAATTTCTTTCAGTTTATAACTGTGAAATACTTATTCTGCTTATCTGAAAAGAGTAAAACGTATTATCCTTCCTGTTCCTTTTGGCTATTTTACTGTTCAAAAATAGTCATTCAGGGTATCTTTCTGTCTTGTTCTGTGATCACTCTAGGCCTTACCAGGTTGCATTTCTATACCAGACATCAAATTTCTAAGGCTTTTTAAAGTATCTGTAGAAATCATCTGCATACGATCCCCAAAGAGAGTCGGGAATAAACGTGACATGGCTATATAAACAGTTATCTTCTCCATAGGAAGGGATACACATTCCCAGGGTATTAAGCCACCACAACACAACTTTTCACTCCAGTATACTTGCATGTACACTGCGGTCATTGCCGTGTTATCAGTACAAGAAAGATCCTGCTTTTCAAATAAAATTTATCTTTAGGTACATTAACAATCCAATTCATGCTAGTAGACCTATTCATGTAAGGATACACGTAGAAGTTTGCAAGTTTGCAAAATTAAAATAAGGTCCTCAGATTAAATAATCTACATTTATGTTTGTGAGCTAGGGGACCGTTACAAAAATGAAGTTACCTTAATTTTCCTTTTGATTTTAAACAAGATTTTTTGATTGCTGAGGAAAAAAACAACAAAAAACCAGTCTGGAAATGGTAAAAAAAAATCAAGTTAACTTAAAACGACAAAGGGAGAAGAGAGATTTAGGTCTGAGTGCTAGATACATATCTGAACTCTTCAGGGTCATGAAATCTATGCCAGCACTGATAAATTCTTTGGCTGAAAGCACAGCATATTACTTCAGTACTGTCTCTCAGTCTATTAAAAATCCAACTGTGAAAAAAAGGTCAAATGAGAGCTGACAAAATGACTTAGATGCTTCATTTCATGTTGCAGTTGTTTCTTTAGTTCAACTATTATTTTTTATCACCTTGATTTCATGGTCCAATTCTTTTGATAACAGTAGTAGAAAATAATAAGTATATCATAACACTAAGCTCATTTTGTAAACTCAGTGTAGGCTGAGTGTGTTATGTTATTACATGTTTCTTTTTAAATAAATTAAATACAGGACAAAATCTCAGTTTCCTGAATTTCAGGTGTCTGAAGCCTGCTGGAATGGCTAAAAGTAGAGCTCAAGCAGTACTGGACTAGCACTTTATTAATAACGCAGACTGTATGTCATTTCCCTCCTCCTCCAATACTTGCAGTGTTCATATTGTACCCAATTCCAGTGCAATTGCTTTTTATTAGAGTTTATTCAAGGCCATGAATTGTGGGTATTGGAGTCTTCCTAATTTTTACCTCCACAGAAGACAGGTCCACAAATATCTCTTCTGTGTTCTCTCAAGGCTGTCTGTAGACATGAGCCAGCTTCCTTTCCAACACTGAGGCTGAGTCTGCCTCATATCCTGTCAAAAAATATGCAGGCTGCCAATTTTAGAAACGACAAGTTATTCTAGCTGCCATAACTTTTTGGATCCTTTGCTGCACAGAGATAAAGACAGTTATGCGGACTGTCAAGTGCAATTTTTATTATTTATTTTTCTGTTTTGCTGACTTTGCTTTGCCTGGGAGAGAAATAGATAACCACATGATAATCAGACTGACTTTCTGCAACATGAATTCTTGTATTACCATTTTATAATTACATTAATTATTCTGAGGTTTTTTTCCTATACGGTGTTTCTATTTTGTGTGAGTTTTCTTCATTATCTCTAAGCTGAAGTAGCTTGGCCTTGATAAACAAAATCATAAGCAAACAGAACTGGAGATGGGTGACATTATGACAGCCACATTGCTTATTCCCTTGTGCTTCCCCTCAGAAGCTGTTATACTTACATACAGAAGCTAGATTTGCCTCCCAGACTGCCCTGCAGCTGGTCCTGCAACCCAAGAGCATCCTGAGGCCCTGAACTTGCCCCGGTTTCACTCTGACCTGTCGTCAGCTTGTGGCCCAGGTTGCTGCAGACCTGGGAGCTGTAAAGCTCTTCTAAGTCCAGGGTTCAGACATGGACTCGAGCGGGTGGCTGAGGTTTCCTTGTGTTTAGACTCATAGAATTTTGAGTTTTGAGCACTCTTTCTTCTGACGTAGTTTTCCTTTAGTGTTTCAGATATTCCAGTATCCCTTTTCTCACTTCTGAAGCCATCTTCAGTGATCCAAGAAGAAAACTGACTTGGATTCCATGATCCTGTAAATGATAAAATTGATCTCAAATTTACACAATTCACCAAAAAAAAAAAAAAAGAACTATCTAGTAAAAAGACAGATGTTATTCAAGTGTTATCATGACATTTCTCCTGGGAAGGTATATTTTGTTCTTTGAGACACTAAGTCCCTTGACCACAGCAGGAGTCTGAGGAATACTTTGAAGAGGTGTTACTTGCTGAAGCCAATATCATAAAATATTTCAGTTGTTTGCAGCTTAAACATCACATCTACTGATCAGCCAGGGCAACCTCTAGAGGAAATATTTACAGAGCTGAATCATCCTCTGGAGATTCCTCTTTTTCTTAATTAACTAGTGAGTTGTGGATCCCAATGTTAGGTTATTAGGTTCCTAATTCCCCCTCCCCTACTTCTTTCTCCCCTGCCCTGTGGCAGGGGCAAGGCAGGTCTCTCTCAGGGGGCCAGGATGGCCTTGACAGGTTGTGTCAATCAGGTTGGAGTCAGTCCCCTCTGCACCCACTCTCCTGTGACTGTTGCTGTTGTGTGTTAATGTACATATAAGTGAGAAAAAAAGAAAATGGTGAAATCTGGGGGGAAGCAGAAGGAATCAGAACACCAGTGACAAAAAGTATTAAAAAAACCCCTTCCTCCTATGGATTAAAGGTGTGAAAAAAGAGTAAGGAAGCAAGAGCAATTGCATTAACAGAGAGAGAGCAAGCAATTCTTCATTCTGTTATAAAGACTGATGGAATTAAACTGCAGTGGCAAACGTGCACAGTCATTTCCTCCTGGAAATACAAGGTGGCAAGAGGTCTAGCAGTTTCTGGCATTTTAGAGAGAGAGCTCCTTTTTTAATCAATGCTACCTCTGTTCTGGTTCTCCCCTTCTCACTCTTTCTGCCACTTCCTGAGGGCTAAGACTGTGTGTGTTTAGGGAGGGGAGAAACAGAAAAGTAGTAGACTTGAGTAATAAAAAAAGATTGGCTTCAGTGATCCAATGTACTGTTTTTTATGGAAACCGTCTGTCTCTTAAGATTATCAAAGAGCTATTCACTGAAAACCCCAAATCTGTACTGCAGGGCATATAACCACATCATAAGAAACCATGATCTTCTGCTAGTGATATATCGTAGAATCCTTTTCTTGGCAGGCACTTTGATGTGTTGTCTTACAAGAAAGATAGAGTAGGATAAAAGTCTTCAGTCTTTATGCAGCCACGGGAAACTGTGATTTCCATCTCATATGGAAAAAGATAATTTGATGCTTCACAGATCTATTTGAACATAAAACATAATGCCATGCAGTAAAAAGAGTTTTAATTTTACTACTTTAAAGCTGCCATTTTTGGTTTTGCTTTCTTTAGGTTACCATCCTACTAGCATATTTCTGTATCAGTTTCAATATCAAAAGCAGAAGCTGCATTAATAACCAGAGGATAAAATCAGCTATGCAGTTCTTCATGCGCTATGTCATTAAGCAAATGTAGGCAAACCTAATTTATATAAAGTCTAAAACACCTACATGGTAGACAGGGCCGTCTACAAGAAAGTTGAAAGTATTTGACTCTAATTACAGATATCCACTACGGTAGCTGCACAGAATTAATCAGAGGCTCAGTACTCCTGGTTTGTCTGAAACATTTTGGAGGTTTTTTTTGTCCTCGCTGAAATCAAAATATGCTTTTTGTTTAAGAGTTAATTGTAGAAGATAATTTCAGTGCAAGCCTGATAGGAAAATACAGGAAATATCATATTTTTAAAATACAAATATTTCAGGCTGAAATTAGGAGATCAGGCTCATTTACTTTTGACACATACTTTTTACTATACCTTGAGCAACTTCCTCAATTTATCTGATACATTTGCCCCGTTAAGTCTGCAAGACAATAGAAAGCATTTGCTTTGCTTTTTCCTCCTCAGTATCCTTCCTACAACATTCCAGTCGTCTTTTTAAAATTGCTTTCTGAATTAGTTATATTAATACCTTTTGCTATCTATATGAAAATCATCACAGCCTTTCAGTAATTTCCCTGCTCTCCTTTTGTTTTTTTCACCCCTGCACATACACAATTACACACACTATTTTTCAGTTAGAAAACATGAAAGTATGTCACAAAATCAGAAAACTTTATACCCAGTTTGCAGTGCTGTAACAGGCAAAGCCTTGCCCAGTTAAGAAACAAGTTCCACGGCCCTTTTCTGCTGTTTCTTTGAATTTTCATCATAAATCTAATCCACAGTGAAAGTCTTCATGTATAATTTAGAAGAATGTTCTCAATTGGGAGCTCTTAGTGTTGTGGAGAGGGAAACTGGAATGACAGATTACCTTGGCAATGAATCCGAGGAACAGCTGTGCTGGTTTCTTGGGAAATATACATTCAAATACAGTTGAAAATATTCCTATTAGATACTTCATAAATGTCATAGCTTCCAAAAAGGAGATAAAGCTCAGTAGCTGCAAGAATCCTTAAGCTATGACGCCTATGCAATATATTTTCCCCAAAATAATCCTACTGATAAACACCGGATAGATCTGGATATTTTATTTCAAGTCTTTCATCAAGTGAATTATTTTGCACTTTGCAGCATTATTATTTTTGAATATGTAAACTTCTACTTTCAGCTCTTTAAGGAAGCTGAATAATATGTGAAAAAATTAATAATTTTGCTTACTTCACCCTTACTTTAATAAGGGTGTTATTTGATAAATATTCTGCAGTCATCTCTGAAAACCTCTGAACACCTCAAAAATGAAAGAAAAAAAATCTGAAATTTTCTCCAGATGTCTGATATTTCATCTACACCATTCATTAGAAGTACTTTCCTTCTATGTGTTTGAAGCTTAAGAGCAGTAACCATGATTAGATCGACACATTTATACTTGATGCATTTACACTATTTATCTTGAAAGAATTCTGAGTTTGTTGTCTGACAAATAATAGATACAGAAAAACAACAGATATAAAGACTGAAAAATCTCCTTTTGTCACAAAATATAGTACATTTTGAAGATTATTGTTTGTCACATTTTTCACTGCATACAGAAGGTGCTTAAGGATAAAAAGAACAGTCATGTAGTACATTAGTTAAATCTACTTAACAACAAAATATACAATTTTTATCACTATTCTTCAGCCCGCTTTTAGAGAAGAACTACTTAACATAGCTTATAGCTCGAGAGATTTTGTTTTATATTTGTTTAGAGGTAGTTTTGATAGGAGAAGCTTTTCTCAAATGAGCTTATCAGTAGATTAATATGGACCATTTATGAGACACATTCTTGATATATTTTTCAAGTCAAGTGGAAGATAGTGAATCACTAAATGCGATTATAAACTTTGGAATGACACTTGTACACTTTTGACCTGACATTCTAGGTGAGCATCTAAAAAAGCTGAACATTTATTTGCACTGAGGGAGACATCAAATTCAAATATACATTCATGCAGTCCTGCTACTACAACGAGGACTTTGAAAGTATTGTCTAGCATGTCCAATGCTTTTAAAATTCCTCTTTGAATTCTGGCAGATAATATTAGTCAAATTTAAACCACAGAAGATTAAATATACAGAAAGATACATGCAATGGGACAAAATTATTAGATTTCTGCAAAGATATTGATGTTAGTCTTCACAGACAGTTACAAGAGTACCTCTGTTATTCATATAATTGTATGAAGCATTTTTTTAAACAAAACAAAGTACCCACAAAAACTAAGGTAACGAAAATACCACAGATTAAAAAAAAATAATGCACCTTTATCTACCCTGAACTGAGGAAGCATTTCTCATGCAAAAAGAAATTCAATTATGTAGAATAGCTATTGCATTCTCTTTCTTAATTCATAGTTAAAAAGCACAGAACAAGATTGCCTTTTTAAGCCTTTTCAGAAAATGTTAGTATAAAACTCAAAGTTGCTGTATTTACATGTAGCATGTTCACTGAGTTAATTGTTCTGACTTGCCTTGTGATCAAACGGTAGCACAGCTATGTGTTAGTATATGAATATTTGCATTTCATACCAAGAGAACAAGTAATTTACATTGAAACCGAACTATTCTTGTAATCTTTTTAAAATAAAAGCTTGTTACTAGGATATAAACTTAATTTTCCCAGTCTTTTAAAATATTAACTGGTTTTACATTGAAAGTTATTGCAGGGATAATACACTCTTAACACAAAATATTAGCATAACATTAATACTTCTATTTAAAGATACCATTAATGTTCTCTTGCTCTGGTTTTCTTTAGTTTTTACTTACCATTGGACTATCAAAGACCCTCATTCATGATACCAGATAACTATCTTCTAGGAGCTATTTAAGCAGTAAAGAAAAAGACAGTCCTTTTGCAGGGAATTTTGAAACTCACTTGTTTCATACTGTGACACACTTACTGAGGTAAGTTATCTCTAGTCTTCTTGTGCTGGATGACAACAACATTATTTACCCATATACAAATATTTGAGTCATAACCAAAAGCTGAAAGGATGCCTCCTTCCCATTCATTGTTTCACTCTCATTAATTTGCTGAGAAAGTCTGTTGCAAGTTTTTGTATATTGGGACACTAAATTATTTAGAGTCTGAGATATCTGTACGCCTTTTTGTTATACAGTACTAAACTGATTTCTGAAATTCATCTTGTGTCAAATGAAGACCACGTGACAACTCGTATAGAAAAATACATATATTAAAAGTAACAACAACTTAATCTAGTAAGCAGTTATGCCTTTGTATAGCTTTGTTTTCAACACACAGAGAGTGGAATTAACCAGATTGGGTGATACACTGCATCCTACTTATGTTGCTATACTTTCTTACCAGTCTGAGTTTTCGTGGTGTGCCATATATTAGATGTTAAATATAGGGGTAATGTAACCTCCTTATCTTAAAAGAGCATTGCACCACTTCCTCGGTACAATATCATAGTCACAAATCCTACTTTTCTCCAACCCACTGTTTATCTTTCATTTTTGACTTAGGCAAATAAAGATAGTGCAATAGAATGGCGTGCGTTGGATGTAGCCTTTAAAGTGATTGTGACTGAATTATTTAGAATTTGTTCTTGTAGCAAAAATCTCTTACTGGGAAAATTTTTAAGTACTGATGCAATTATGCTTCAAAACAATTTATAGTGATTGCTATAATCATTTTGTATTTCAAACCCTTTTAGTATAAGAACAGCACTGCACTTATTGCTTTCCTTTAAAAAGTGTGAAGATGTAATTCAGTCATAGAAGAAATGCTAAACAAGTAAAAATGTTTGGGCTGGGTTGGCCATTGACAAGGCAACAGACGCTCTCCCCCACTTCTCACTCCAAGGAGAGGAAGAAGAGAGATAGAGAGTTACAAGTTTAGAGAAAAACTAAATACTTTATTAAAGTATTAAAAAAAATAGATAAAATATATAAATATACACAAAACCATATCAGGCTCCCAGGGATATGTCACTGGCAGGCACTGAGGAAGTTCCAGACTGGACTCAGTGACAAATGGGAACTGCAACAGACTGACCAGGATCAAAAGACAGATGAGCTGACAGGGTCCTCCTCAGATGTCAGTCATTGAAGACAGAGATCCATTGAAGAAGTAATGCACTGAAAAAGAGCCATTAGCAAAGACACTAAAAAGAAAAGTCGATCTGAGCCCTTTGATCCCTCAGCTTTTATACTGAGCATGGCAAGCGGGATGGAATACCCGATTGGTCAGTTTGGGTCAGCTGACCTGTCCACCCCTCCCCACAGATGCAATCCCTCCCCAGGGTAAACAACGAAGTCAGCCGACCCTGGTTGCCACAGCAACAAGTGTAAGCAAGAGCCTCTCTCACTGAACAGAAAATTGGCTCTGCTCCACCCCAAACCAGGACAGACAGATTTTTTTCTTAATGAGCACCTAGTGTTTTTCTTTCATAATTGTATTGCCCTCTTGATACCTGTAGTGTTTTGCAGAGATAGAAGAGGAATATTTTTATTTACTTCAAATTCAGTAACAGGACAAGAGGTAACGGACACAAACTTGAACATAGGAAGTTCCACCTAAACATGAGGAGGGTTTCCTTTGAGAGTGGCAGAGCACTGGAACAGCCTGCCCAGAGAGGTGGTGGAGTCTCTGTCTCTGGAGACATTCAAAACCTGCCTGGATACATTCCTGTGTAACCTGCTCTAAGGTGACCCTTCTCTGGCAGGGGGGGTTGGACTAGGTGATCTACAGAGGTCCCCTCCAACCCCTGCCATTCTGTGATTCTGTGAAATTAATGGTGCAGTAGAGACAGCTACTTAGAATTCTGTGAATATGTGCTGAGCTACTACTTTGGCAGACAAGAGAAAGTAATGGGGAGACGTTTTTAGGTAGAGTGCTGCAAAGGATTTTTCCATTAAACTAAATTGTTTTAGGATATTTTATTTCGTTATTTTAAAACTCATTTGTAAATCTGTATCTTAGAAACAGTTATATTGTGGCACATGTGTACTAAAACTCTAAAATTATTTTCTGAATAGGAAGGAGTCATTTGTCTAAATGTTTGAAAGCATCCACTCACTTCATTTTCTTACAACCATGAGTTTACAGTGTTTCGTTATGAGAGCAAGGCAGTATCTGATGGATGCCTGGATATCAACCTGAGTGTGACCTGGGACCCACTCTAAATCAAAACAGATGTCTCTTAACTGCTCTGATAAGACCTTATCATATGGGTCACACATGCATTTCAGTCAGCACTTTAGTTTTGTAGACTCATATTCTAATTTACATTTATTTAGTTGATCACAATTTGGAGAAAGTTGGGTTGAAAGTTGCCCAGGGAAGTTGTGGATGCTCCATCCCTGGAAGTGTTCAAGACCAGGATGGATGGCGCTTTGAGCAACCTGGTCTAGTGGGTGGTGTTCCTGCAGGGAGGGGTTGGAATTAGATGATCTTTAAGGTCCCTTCCAACCTAAACCATTCTATGACCCTATGAGTCTAGACGTCAGTGAAGTCAGCGCTAATTACTTGTTTCCTCTGCCTTTCATAACCAGAGAGAGTGAGATTTAAATAGGCAAGATGGTGTCCTTTGGGTTTGGTACACCCAGCCTGGCCTCTGTTAACTTGCAGCCTGTTAACACAGAGAGTATGGAAGTGTGAGAGGTCATCTGCCTCTGAGTCCTGTGGTAGATACCCACAACTACCCAGATGAACAATGATGTAGACAAGCACCAAAGTCTCTGGGACTTACCAAATGAGAACTGTTAAAAAATAGATTTGTCTGCTGCTGTTCTCTTCACCAGCAGTTCTCACACCCTGAGAGGAGGAAATCACAGTTAAGGAAACACTGGGTAGCCTCACAGCCACAGTTGTAAGTTCTTTATAAAGGAAATCCGAAGAAGCTCAATAAAATGTGCATGCAAATGAAATTAAATAGGTGTAGCTGGCAGTTCACATAGTCAGGTACATGAATCAGATATTGCTATGGAAGCTCATTCAAAAATTCTGTGGTTCTCAGAATTTCCATCTTTTTTTTTTTTTTTCAAGACAGAACGTTTCTGTGGTGACATTTAATTTTGACTTAAATTTTCAAATGGATGTAAAATGCCTCTCTTTTTTTTGGTATTTTTTCAGGTGAAAAATATATGTAATAGGAACATCTTCCTGTGTAAGGCATTCTAAAGCAAAGGAAAATGCACATAGCTACAATGTAGCTGTCAGCAATACCCTTAAGCTGGTGTTGAGCAAACTGCATAGGAGCCCAGTGATATTTAGTTGGAAATCAGATTTTGCATTGGAAAAGTGATTCAGGAAACTCCTGTCTGAGCAGGTAACTGAAGTTTTAGAGGCAAATGGTGCTGGACCCCAGAAATTCAGTACTATATAAGGCTTTTAATAAATATTGGAGGACAGTCAAAGTAAAGAAATTTTATAGAAAATAAAATAAAATAAATAAAAAAAACCCCAGAAATTAAAAACCAAGAATTGATCATACTTATTTCTGATACTGACTTCCCCAGAGAAAGAAACTACAGCACACCATATATCTCTTCATTAAAAAAAATAGTGGAGATAGCACTACATAACCATCAGTTGAACTGAAAAAAAGAAAAAGAAAAAAAGAAAAAGAAAAAAAGAAAAAAAAAGAAAGATGGAATGATCATTATGGTGTAAAGAGGAACATGACTTGCATAAAAATAAAAATGTTTTAAATGTTTGGAATGATGTTAGCAGGATAGATTTTTTTTTTTTTCCAAGGGGTGGTCTTCAGAATGATGTTGGTTTATGTTTTCTTCCTGTTATCTTCAAGTAAAATGCAGGGCTTTTCTGAGGAAGTTGAAATGCAAACAGCACAGACAAGAAACATAATATCATACAGGAAAAACAATAAGACAAAATACAGAAACCCTTGTAGAGTAATACCAACCACCTGTTCTTTAAGCCATAACCTGAATATAAGTGTCTGAGTAAAAGGATTATCATTTGATCACAGACCAAATATTAAACAGCAGCGTCAGAGAGCTTTTGAAAAGGTCATTTGACAACCAGGATATATTGGTGAGGTATTTCTGGTAAGGACCACTAAGTTTTAAGTGGAAGCAACACAGCCTCCTGGGCTGCATTAAGAAGAGTGTTACAAGCAGCTTGAGGGAGGTGATCCTGCATACTCAACCCTAATGAGACCACATATGGAATACTCCTCAGTACAAGGGAGTTGTACATACTGGACCAAGTCTAGTGAAGGGCTAGAAGATGATAAGGGATTGGAGCATCTGTCATACAAGGAAATGCTGGGAGAGCTGGGATTGTTCAGCCTGGAAGAAAGAAGACCCACGGGGGTATTTTAACAGTTTTATAAATATCCAAACACAGGGAAAAAGGAATATAGAGTCAGGCTCTTCTTAGTGTTGCCCACTGACAGGACAAGGGGCAATCAGCACAAATTGAAATGCAGGAAATTCTGTTTAAGCATACATTAAAAAAAAATTATTATGATGATGGTCAAACACTGGAACAGCTTGCTCAGGGAGGCTGTGTCTCACTGTTGGAGACAATCGAAATCTGACTGGATGTGGCTCTGAGGTACCTTCTATAGCTGACCCTGCTCTGATGCGCACAGCTGGCCTATGTGATCTACAGAGATGCCTTCATACCTCAACAGTTCTGTGCTTCTGGGAAAGTGTCTGTGAATAATTGGAAGTGGGAAACTATAAGAAGGTTTTGAAACTTCAGTAGAATGATTTGTGACATGAAGGGGATGGATACAATGGTCCACAAATTCCACTTCAATTGTATTTCTTACTTTCCCATATAGGAGTTATCTATTTTTGAAAACTCTTCTTAGTTTAAGTTACATTCTGGTACCTTCAGCTGGCTTCTGGAGTCTGAAGAGAAGATGGTTTTAGTCTTTTATATTCTTACTGTTCCAGCCTTGAGGCCTCAAACCACCTTTGACATCATTAACTAAAATAAATACCTTTCTCTTAAACCTTGCAACCATATTTGTCCAGGATGCTTTGATCAACTTCTGAGGCTGTGTCCTTTGTAGTAATTTGGATGTGTCCTGGACTGTTCCGTGTCAGTGAGACCCACTCTTATAGAATGGCTTATATCTATAATATTGAATTCTGTCACCCTCCAAAACAGATTGGCCATTACTAAACTGCCTATTGAGAATGGTCTGTTCTCCGTGTTACTCCTTAAACTATGCTATGGGCAATAACTAAATGCTGCAGGAGGTCATATTCTATCATTCCTGGGCCAGTTTAGTTTACCAGCACAGATGTAGCCACAGTATCCAAAGCCTTCTCTAGTCATCTTCCTTAGCAGAAACACCCATTCTGAGTTTTGCTTTATTCCCAATATCTTTTTAGGGGTAGGCAACATCTTCTGCACTTGATAATCCTGGAACAGTGTTTATACATTCCAAATTGCCTCTAATCTAAGTGAGAAATGGGGTAATACTCGGTAATTTAACTGTCTTAAAGTGCCCCTATACCTGCAAAAGCTTATGTAATGCTTCTGTTGAGGAGATGTGGGGACAGAGAGAAAACAAGACAATAAACAATATTGAGCTTACTAAATATATCAGAGAGAGAATTCAGAAATTTTCCTTGAATATACAATGCTTGTTATATAGAATGTGGGCTTTTTTGTCCCTGTTTTGATTATACGTCTACTTAGTGGGGACAGGAGGAGGTGTGTTTTGGCAATTCTCTTTTGATTACACAATTTCTTTCTGTCAGTGGAGACTTCTTCTTTTCCAGATCTTCCTTTCAGATAGTGGATGCTATACCTTTTCAGCTAGATGTCTTTTGTTTCTAGTAGTTATTTTCTTTCATTTTTAAGTTTAGATAAATTTAATTTGATTATAGTGTTCTATAAAATTTTATAATGCATACATGTCATCATCTTGGTAATATTTGTTAAAGTTCACATGTCTTAAAAAACAGATAATTTTCTGATTTTAGATATTTAGGATTGATTTCTTATTCGTTTTCTTAGTCTCACTCATGCTTTTTTCTTTTTTCCTTTCTCAGACTAATATCTGTTATTAAATTTTTATTTAACATTAAATTTTTCTGTAGTTGCAGAAGTCTTAACATTTGTCATTACAAAACCTTCTGATTTTCTCATATTCTTTTTGCTCTTATAACATTTTGCCCTATGAGAAATTATTTTTAAAACTATTATATTAATGTTCATATATTTTAACGAGAGATAAATTCACTTAAGGAATGGAAAAAAATTAGCCACCTTAGTTGAAATAAATTATTGTTAACTTGTCAGTTTGAAGAGCAATATAGAGAAAACATATTAAAAAATCCATCACTCCAGCCATGATTACATATAAAGCAGAAAAGTAATGTATCATTCAATTGTTTAAAAACATATTAGCAAGTGTAGTAACCATGTTTACTCCAAGAAGTTCCAATCAGTTCTTCAACCAGGAAAGAACAAACACAGAAAGAGAAGAATAAGGACAGACTGAGAGAGCTGGGGTTGTTCAGCTGTTCAGTATTTCAGAAGGCTCTGGGAAGACCTTATAGCAGCCTTCCAGTACCTAAAGGGGGCCTACAGGAAAGATGGGGAGGGACTCTTTATGAGGGAGTGTAGCGATAGGACGAGGGGTAAAGGTTTTAAACTGAAAGAGGGGAAATTTAGATTCGGTATTAGGAAGAAATTCTTTGCTGTGAGGGTGGTGAGGCACTGGAACAGGTTGCCCAGGGAAGCTGTCAATGCCCCATCCCTGGAAGTGTTCAAGACCAGGCTGGATGGGACTTTGAGCAACCTGGTCTAGTGGGAGGTGTCTCTGCCCATGACAGGGGGTTGGAACTAGATGATCTTTAAGGTCCCTTCTAACCTGAACCAATCTATGATTCTATGATTCTACAATAAACAAAGAAAATAATAGTTTAGGCATTGCATATAATTCATTGGTAATTTTCTTTTTGCATATAGTTCACTGGGATTTATTGATAAATCTGGTCAATAAGTTGTCAGAAATTAATATCTCAAACAAATTTTGCCAAGATCTTGGCTTTCACCACAGAAATCTGTATTTTTTTTTTCCACTCTGACTTTCTTTATTTTAATTCACTTGAAGATACCTAAGTCTTGTTTTACCAGCTCACTTTTCCATCTCTAAAATCAAGGTGATTTAATCTTTATTTATTGGAAACCTAAGCTTCGAAGTTTTCAATCTGAGGTGCTTTATGTGAATATTTATTGTGCATAAAAAAGTGCCTTGGAAAACAACAGTCAACTGTTCAAGAATACCAAAATTGAAAGTAAGAAAAAATACTACCATTTAGAAACAAGATAATACCTAAGTATCTAAAATGTTGAGAAGTTTTCACATCTTTTCCTCCCAAAGCCTTTTTCTTCTCCAGATACTTAATCCACATCAACACTTTTTTTATCCAATCAGAACAAAAAAATTATCTTTTTGTGCCATTCTGTGGAAAGATTCCATTCTCATATTGAACATGTGAGTTTACGTGAGTCCAATGCTCACTTTGCAATATATTTATTGTTGATATTTGTTAATGTCTTAATTAAGTCAGATCACCAAGGGGAGCTGTTGTGGAGCCAGCGTGACCCTCAGCAGAGCGGCAGATCTTGGTGCACAGGGTGTTTTCCTGAGGCAAGGAAACACTGGGGCAGCAGAGAGACCCACCAGGAGCTGGCGGCTCTCGTGGAAGATGCTGATGAGGCCTGGGCATTGCCAGAGCAAACATGACATGCCTGTAAAAAGCAGCCTGGGGAGTGTTAGTGATCAGGAGTGCTGCAAACAGAGTGTGGCTCATCAGTTTGCGTGGAAGGGTGCACAAGAAGGGCATAGTCACCCTACCTGCTCAAGAGGTTTCTGCCAAGGTGGTGGGCACTTGCATCAGAATTAAAAGCAGTGTTTCTACAGAGAAAGACCCTGAGATGGCCGGGTTTCCACCCAGATGGAATTGGTAAGGAAGGAGACTTCAGTACAGGTGGTAGGTTGCAGTGAGTGCCCATACCTTTCTTCTGAAGAAAAGGAAAGTAACTGCAAAAGATGTGCACAGGTTGATGAACTGTTGCATCAAGTGGATGAGTTGCAGGAAAGAGTTAAAAGGTTGCACAGTATTAGAGAGGCCAAGGTGGAGATAGATAAGTGGTTTAAGAACCATGTTCCTGAGGTGGACACCACACAGAATGAGGCACCTTGGACCCTGGTGACCCACAAAAGCAGGACTCTCCTTCCGTCCCCACCCTCCAGCATTACAACCAAAAACAGATCTGAAGCTTTAACAGCTGTAGACACGCATGAGCAAGGTCTGCAAAGAGAAACTGTAACAGAAGCACACAGTGGGTGCCACAAAAAGAAATTACAAGTGTTCATAGTGGGTGACTCTCAATTAGGGGACACTGAGGCACCCCTCTGCCAGCCTGACAGGGAGTCACAAGAGTTATGCTGCCTTCTGGGAGTCAAGAGCAGTAATGGTTACAAGTTACTTCTGGGGAGATTCTGGTTGGACACAAGAGGAAATTTTTTCACAATGAGAACAATCAGCCATTGGAATAATCTCCTCAAGGAAGTGGTGGAGTTGGACGCTTTCAAGATTCAGCTGGACAGAGTGCTGGGCCATCTTGTCTAGACCGTGCTTTTGCCAAGAAAAGTTGGACCAGCTGATCCTTGAGGTCCCTTCCAACCTGGTATTCTATTATTAATGTCATTCAGGTCTACAGATTAGATTTTTAAAAGAGACAGTCATTGACCTAATATCACTGCCATCGCTGTTAATGTCAATTGAAAGTCAATACAGGCAGCTCAATGATGAGATTAAATATGCGTTAACACATTCCATCAGAGCTGTAGTTCAAGTCTGCATTCTTCTTACTGACTAGCTCCTGCAAAACCAGATAGACATTTAATGAGTAAAATAATGATTGTAAATAGTGTTACTGGTAGCTTATCTTTTGTTTTCTAATGGTGGGCAACATCAATCTCACTATATCAGTATTATTGACTGAACATTACTAAGACAGGATTTTTTATTAAGATTTGTATAACCTACTGCTATACCTTAATTCCATCTATTAAAATTATACAGCTTATTTTACTGATAGATCAGCCTCACCACCTTTATCACATTAAATCATATGTACATTCACATTTGTAAGGAACCTCAGATACAAGATACTGTTTGTGAAGTCTGCTAGTTAAATTGAGTCAGAAATAAAGTGGACAAGCCAGGAGTTAACTGTGTATTATCTTTGGTGGCATTCAAATTATTTCTGCACCATTAAGCATCTTTCTAATTTCAATTGCTCTTTATTATTTAGGGAAAAAAAAGGAGCTAGAGTTTGTGTCCAAATGGTTTTCCATTTCACTTAGACTCAGCATCATTTTACCTTTTGTTATCCATGATGTACTGGCATCTCAAGCATGAAATTATGAAGCTAAATGTACAGGAAACTTCCTTTATGTTGAATATATCCCCCCTCCCCCAGCATGAATTATGCTTTCTGTACTTCTTTTGGTTTGGTTACTTAGTATGAAACTCTGACACTTTTTATACAGTAGAATGAATAGGTCACTAACTGTACACCCTGAGTTCTCCAAAGTACTATGGCGTCTCTCAAGATTAAACCCATTCACACTTTGAATTAATCAATCTGATTACCTCAGAAAGCTACTATTTTTTTTCCCACAGTTGTCAGTTCAGAAAGGCAATTAGGTATACTTACCTAGTGAGCCCTTGCTACAGAAACCCTTTATAAATTTGTTAAAAAGCTGTTCTTACACATAAGTAGCTAGACTTAAATAAATAAAACTATGATATATTTTACATAGTGACTTATTTCAAATGTTGCAAGTGACCAATACCTTTCAAAAGATCTAGAGCCTATTCAATTATATTTTACTCCATATTTTCTCTAACTTCTGAGTTAGCTTAGTTCACATTATTCTTTACTACCTTAAATGCGCACAAACACATAATAAGTCTGAGTAAATTGATGGCTTTTTTTCTCTCATTGAGTGCACTTTAGAGCTCTTTGTGTTTGACTAACAATATTATCATTTTATTTCACAACCTCTTTCTATATTTGGGGTTTAACTTTTATATATATCATTCTTTTCACAATAGTGTTACAACAGTGTCACTTATCCTTGGGCTGTTATATAGATATCCTAGACTTCCTTAAAGTGGATGGACCAGCTTGGATCAAGCTGCTTTTGAAGTCAAATATTATTCTGGGATTTAATTCAATTAACTCAGAGGTGTTAGAGAGGGATTCTTTATATTTTCCACTTCAAATTGTACAGATTGAACTCTCTACAACATTCCTTTGATCTTTAAAAGACGAGCTGGTGAATATTTCAAATTAATAAAATTTTCTAACAGAGAAACGTATTTAAGTCCAATTCTGCAGGTCAAAATAAATGCAATCACTTTATATGAATTTATATAGCCTATATCTATCACTAAATAAAATAAATGTCTGCATGACACGGTTTGTATCTCTTAGTGGTCAATATTTCAAGCTGAAAAACCTAGTTCAAGATCTTGATCCTTGTTCATATTTTGCAAAATTCAAGTCAAACCTTCATATGAAACCTTGTACATAGACAAAGTGTATGCTTGAGAATAGTATAGAATATAAAATACAGATATTTTCTGCAGTGTAAACTATTCCTAGATTTATTGTTTGATATCTGTGAACTAGAAGCAAAGCGAAGTTTTATATCAATTAGAGGAATTAAGCCTTTCAAACTAAGGTACAGTTTAAACAGTAGTCTCATTTTTATTTTATTTGCTTGTTTGTCTCAACAATCTACTACAGAAAAGAGAGCAAGCAAACCTTCTTCTAGTAGTTTTATTTATTCAGTACTTCATAACTTGTCTCAAGAAAAAGCACTGTGCTGTCTTTTATTACTTTTTACATATTATTCGCACATATGCATATGTTTATGTGCTCACTACAGGTCAAAAGCACAGGCTAATGCCCTGCTATATTCCATAGCCGTCTTTTGCAGCCACCATGGCTAAGGAAGTGAAAATAAAACAAAAATAATATATTAATTAAGAAACAGACTTATCCTTATCTCCTAGATAAGGAAGAAATAGAATGAGTTTCATTGTGAAGGACTAAATCTCTCTGGGCTTCAGAGGACACAAAAGGAGCAATTGACTCTAATAGCTGGTCAACTCCACAAGCAGACCAAAGGATGATACAAGATCCATCCAAAGGAGCATACTGAAGAGTGCTCAACAAGGTGTGAAACATTCTCAAGTAAAGAAGTTTTCTAATGGCAGATGCTGAAAGTCTCTAGGTATACCCTCTCAAACAAAGGCCACCGGAGGCAGACGGTATGCACACAGACAGATTACCTCCTCACAAGGAACAAGGTGAAAGAGAGAGGAAGAGAGACAGGAGGAGAGGTATTTCTGGTCTAAATGTAGCATAGACAGACTAAATGCAGATGATTTTTTTTTTAATATCACTTACATCCTCAACAGCTATTCATAACAGTGTTCTGTATGTTTATATCTATCTACCTACTGACCTACTTATATTGGGTGTATGTGTTAAGATGTTGGTATTAGAGGGGTGGGGGTGACCCCAGGAGTGGCCACTGGAGTGGCCTCTGTGAGGAGAGGTCGGGGCTGCCCCGTGCCAGACACAGCTAGTTCCAGCAGGCTCCAACTGACCCACAACAGGGTGTGGCTGAGAACCTCGGAGAAGATGGTGTCACCTTTGGGGAAACGTGTTTAAAAAAGGACAGAGAGCAGTACAGAAAGAGGAGGAGAGAACAGAAAGAGTGAGAAAGAGCAAAGGCAAGACAAAGGTCAGAGGAGAATGATATGGTTCTTTGATATGGTTACCCACAGCATTCTCCTGGACAAACTAGCTGCCCATGGCTTGGACAGGAGTAGTCTCCGCTGGGTAAATAACTGGCTGAAGCACCAGGCCCAGACAGTGGTGGTGAATGGAGTTAAATCCAGTTGGCAGCCAGTCACAAGGAGTGTTCTCCAGGGCTCAGTATTGGGGCCAGTTCTCTTGAATATCTTTATCAATGATCTGGATGAGAGGGAGTTTGCAGGTCACACTAAGTTGGGCGGGAGTGTTGATCTGCTTGAGGGCAGGATGGCTTTGCAGAGGGATCTGGACAGGCTGGATTGATGGGCTGAGGCCAATGGCATGAGGTTCAACAAGGCCAAGTGCCGACTCCTGCACTTGGGTCACAACAACCCCATGCAGCGATACAAGCCTGGGGAAGAGTGGCAGAAGAGCTGCCTGGCAGTAAAGCACTTGAGGGTGTTGATTGACTGCCGGCTGAATATGAGCCAGCAGTGTGCCCAAGTGGCCAAGAAGGCCAACAGCATCCTGGCCTCTATCGGGAACATTGTGGTGAGCAGGACTAGGGAAGTGATCATCCCCCTGTACTCGGCACTGGTGAGGCCCCACCTCGAGTACAGTGTCCAGTTTTGGGCCCCTCACCACAAAAAAGACATTGAGGTGCTGGAGCATGTTCAGAGAAGGGCAACAAAGCTGGTGAGGGGTCTGGAGAACAAGTCTTATGAGGAGCAGCTGACGGAGCTTGGATTGTTCAGCCTAGAGAAAAGGAGGCTGAGGGGAGACCTTATCGCTCTCTCCAACTACCTGAAAGGAGGTTGTAGAGAGATGGGGGTCGGTCTCTTCTCCCAAGTAACAGGGGACGGGACAAGACGAAATGGCCTCAAGTTGCACCAGGGGAGGTTTAGACTGGATATTAGGAAAAATTTTTACACAGAAAGGGTTATTAAGCATTGGAACAGGCTGTCCAGGGAAGTGGTTGAGTCACATCCCTGGAGGTATTTAAAAGACAGGTAGACATAGTGCTTAGTGATATGGTTTAGTGATGTTTTTTGTCAGAGTTAGGTTGATGGTTGGACTAGATGATCTGAAAGTCAGGGTTAAAACTATGGAAAAGAAGACTAAATTAATTGTGCCTCTTGTGAAATTATCCAAGAGTCTTAGGCTCAAAACAAGGCTGTTGTTCCCAGGTGTTTCAGTTAACCCTGACGCTCTTGGATGTAGCCTATGCCTGGTGTTCTTGAAGATAATACACTTGAGAAGCTAGATGAAAGACAAATGGCACGGATGGTACTGATTTCAGCATCAGCAAGAAGAACAAAAGTAGCCAAGGTCAAGGTTTGGCTGATCTGTGGGCTTTCTAGTGGTGCAGCTGAAGAGGAGTTTAGGGTCAGCAGAAAGAGACTTTGGAGAGTGTTAGCAGTTGTAGCCTTGTTAAGTTCTTCTGTGGCTCAGCTGAGAGATGAGGCTTTCTTACTTCGCCATCATCTTTTATCTTGAAGGTGGGGAGGGGAGGGGAGGCAGAGAAGGAGGGAGGGGGATGGTGTGAGAGGAAGGGAAGAGAGAGGGAAGGAGGGAGGAACTGGAAGGATTGGGTAAAAAGCAAGATTGGAGCTGAAAAGTAGAAAGAAGGTAAGGTGTGTAACTTCCTTCTCATGCTCTGCTCTGTGTGATCCAAGGCTCAGCTCTGGATGGAGCACAACTGTATAACCTTGACTCAGACTTCTGAGAAAACTACTAGATTATAAGAAAGATCTGTAAGAAATTCTCTAGAGTATAACTATGC
Source organism: Stercorarius parasiticus (assembly GCA_013396915.1). Classification (NCBI taxonomy): domain Eukaryota; kingdom Metazoa; phylum Chordata; class Aves; order Charadriiformes; family Stercorariidae; genus Stercorarius; species Stercorarius parasiticus. The sequence continues at coordinate 618,697 of VWZL01002692.1, forward strand.
CAAGTAAGAAAGGTAAGACTTCAAACAGGTAAGGCTGATGATCAAAAGGATCACTAACATTTCAAAGAGTAAAGAGAGAAAATATAAACATGAGAGATATAAATTCCTAAAAGAAAGAACAGGGACTCAGAAGGTGGCAAATGAAAAACATTCATAATCAACCTATTCTAAGGAGCAGTAGAAATCTTCCCTCTGCTAGTTGATGACTAACGGCCAGCAAAGTTGCTTCATGGAATTGTAAAAATATTAGTGTTTTATCTAGCTTGTTAATGTGTCTCTGATGTATTAACCAATAAATAATAGTTGGCATCTTTTTTTTTTTATTTTTTTTTTTATTCAGCCATGTAAATTTTGTTTGCAGATTCTCTCTGTGTATGACAAAAATTGCCTAAATGAAGTGATTAGGAGGAGTGTCACAGCTTGATGGAAAATGAAAGCAGCTCAGGTCCTTTTGGATGGGGCTCTGGGAATCCCAGGTGCTTTGGAACTGCATCCAAGGACTATGAAAGTAGAACAGAATAGTAAGAAAAACTCAAAACAAATATTCAATATTTCACTGTGTTGACTGTGGTCATTCAATACTTCTTGCTAGGATTTTAGAGATGGTTGCTATCAAATTTACAGATAACCACTTTTCCCCTCCAGGGTAGGTAGGTAAATTACTTTCTCCCATCCAAAGGAAAGTTTAGGGATGTGGGTCATCCAGAAGGTACTTTGTCTATGGTAGCAGGAAATGTGAAGATGAATTGAAAGAAGTAGATAAAAGCATTCACAGTCTGTCAGGAAAACACTAAAACTAAAGTAGATGTTGAGGTTTCTATAGTATGTAGAGAGTGGTAACCTTGACTGCTCTATTAAGGAAATAAAAGAGAAACTTGTCACTGTGGAGTGTAAAATCATGTGTTTGAAGCCAGTGATTGAATTGTTGATATAACAGAAATAGAAATTTAGCACTTAAGTGGTGGGAAGGAATGGAAATACAGTGAACGTATAAGCACAGAAAAACAGTGCTGAGGAGGATGTCTCTGCTTCAGGGGGTTTGCATTGAGCATCAACAATAGACCAAGAGCATCTCTGGTGAATGGCTTAAAAGTACAGCAAAATAGAAATTCAAACTGGGGACTAAGGCACCCAAGAGGAGCTGAGGCATCTCTGAGGCAACAATGCCATGGATCAAATAATTTGACTTGCTGGAAGATGATTCAGTCTTTGAAAAGAGCATTTCAGTAGAAGCAGGGTAAGTTGCAGTCCTCATTGTAGGTGTCTATCCAGCAGAAAACATTGATCTTGAGACCAAAATTGGGTAACTGGTGTGATATAGATCTTTTAAATTGAGACCTACCGGATTACCCAAGAAGCACATAAGCCTTCTTTGTGCGTCTTCCTTTGCAGGAAAAGCTGGAACAGTTAACACTTCATAGCTCTAGTAGCTCTCTTTTTACCACAAGCAGTCACGGGAACTAATGATGATGGATATGAACCAGTCTAAGCAGTTATCTCTACTATCAATGGGCCTTCTGTGTGGAACAAGGAAGGTGATGGGGAAAAGTCACTATTTCAAGGTCAAAGGAAAGACCAAAAGTTTAGCTGGACTACTGGAGGCAGGTATCCAAGAGGGAACTGCAATGAATTACACTGAAAGTTCTCATGGGAGACTTTTTCACAGCCAAAAACGAAACAAGAATCTTATTTGGAATGAGCTGAGGGACTGAGGAGAAGACATGGATGCCTGGAATTATTGTTAGCAAAAAAATGTTAAAACTCAGATTGAAGTTTAAAAGGAGACTTGTGTTCATTTATTGAATCATCATTTAATATTGGAAAAAAATAAGAGTTTAAGGGCTTGGATTATTTCACAAATTTTAGGCTCTTTGGATTAAAGTGAAACCTTAAAATATGGAAGGTTAATATTGAGGTTTTGTAAATGCATTTTTTGCTTAGGTATGACTAAGATTATTAATAGACTTTAAAATAGACTTTAAATTAAACAGAACCATTGTTTATTACTTTTTCTTGGAGAAACATCAGGATTTCTAATGACCAAAAGTAGGGCTGCAATGTCAAAAAATGCTCCTATGATGGTTTTCTACTCTGCTATCTACATATCAGAGGTCTGTCTGTAGTTTAGAGAAAGGTGGAAATTCCCATTTCTGTTATGGTTATAGCTTCATAAACAATGAGATCAATATTTAATTTCAATGTTTAATATTCATGTGACCTGGAGTCCAAGGTGCATGAAGAGGCTTCCAAAAATTCATGGATTTACTGGCAACTACTACATGTCATATACAGTTACATTACATGTAGTAATTAATGCAAAAGGCAAAACTGAAGAAAACAGTTTATTAATTCTGCACCAGACTTGAGGGCTAAACTGGAGACAGTGTTTTTAAAGGCTAGAGATTTATATTGATCTGAAGTTCTGCCAGAAAGAACTTGGTGACTGTAAAAGGTTCGAGTTAGGACTACTGCTAGGACTTAAAAGGAAACAGAAATTTCTTTGGACATGAATATAAGCGAGTTAATGATGTTTTTTGTATGTAGGTTTCATTTTGCTTAAATAAGAAGGCCACATGCTATATTATTTCTTCTTTCTTGTTCTTCCCGTGTTAATACAAAGAGCTGCAAATTTAATAAAACGAATGATTACTGTGTACATGGTCGCATGTTACAACCAGAATCTTGTTATGTGCAAAAGAGGAACACACTAGGTTTCTGGAGCCAATAATTTTTTTGTTACTTTAGTTTATGTTTCAACACTTCTATAGACAAGAGTAACGAATTAAAACAGAAAAGCTTCCATACTAAACTAGTAAATATTCCTATTATATTAACCACAACAGTCTCCAGTACCTATTCATTTCCTCTGGTGCTCTGCTTACTCTTCCGAATTTGGGTTTGAATGTTCAGTCTTCCTCAAGAATAATTGAGGAGCGCACTACATGGTAGCTTCTGAGCATCCCAAGGCTTTTGCTGGGAACAGTGGGATGCTCATGGTGGAGATTTTTATCTCCCCCATCTTAGAGAAACCTGTGTTTGTATGACTCTTCTTAACACAACCTGTTTCCTTCTTAATAGCATCCACCTAAAGTTTGAAAGTTGCACAACAGTCTCCCCCAGCCTCAATCAAGATAAAAGGCTATTGTTTGCTATGTGGTGAACACTTAGGTTTTCCAGAGTTTTTATCATATAGACAGTTACCTCTAGACAGAAATCAAAGCCAGCTAAAACTAGGTCAGGCTGAGGCAAGCCCAGACAAATGCACTGTCAATAGAACGAAACCACTTAGAGTCATCAGTAATTAAGTCACTTATATGTATTTAATAGGATGTCAAGAGTATCTTAATTTGGAAGGAAAAAGAAGGAAAAAAAAAAAGTAAAAAAGAAAGAAAGGCTGAGCACAACAAGGTGAGTACTGAAGGTTGAAGAACCATTGAACCGATGAACCATTCAACAAGTTTCAGGAGTTGGTATTTTTTTGTGACTAGGATCCAGCTGTGAGCAGATAATATATATAATAATGTATAATATGATTTACATTGTTTCATTGCTCTGTTTTGCCTAATGCAGCAAAATATTGATGTTTCATATGACTATAAATGTCTAGGTTCTTGCTCATTGCTGCTTGAACACCTAAAATGATTGGAAAAATAGGGTTGGGTATGGGAGAATGGAATCTATTGTTTTAGCATAAGGTTCCTCAGGACAGAGATGAGAGCTAGCATTGCCAGAGGTTACAATGACCTGTCAGAGGTTACAATAACCTATAACAGCTGTTATGGTCATTTATCTGTGCTATGGTCATCTGTGCCAGATCTTTAGGTTACATCTACAGTTAATTATCAAAAAAGGAGTTAGTCTTCCAGTATCCTCCATTCTGGCTGTGTACTGAGCTCAGGATTTCAAGCATTAGATGTTCATGTCAGTTTTCAGTATTCTGTACCTCACTATAGTTCAAGATAGGTGCCCTTCAGAAAATTAGTTTAAAAATTCAGTTTATCATTGAAACTTCCCTTTAGTGTAAGTTGAGGGACAAGAAAAAAGCTTATTATTTACTTTCTTCCTCAGTGAACATGTTGGTCCACACACTGTGAGTCAAATGAGTATTAGGATTATGGCTAGGATTACAGGGTCAAGGAAAAAAAAAAGAGTTGAAAATTTTAATTTATTAATGGATATTCAGATGTTTATTAGACTACCATGAAAACCAAGGGATATGGATTGGCAAAAGAAGTCTTGAATATAGCAATTCATTGAGGACCTTTTCTCTAAGACAGCCTAGGTTGGAAGGGACCTTGAAAGATCATCTGGTTCAAATTTTCATAGAAAAGGGAGCCTAGGTGAGATTATCTAGCACCCTGTCCAGTCACATCTTGAAAATCTTTAGCGACTGGGACTCAACCACATCCCTGTGCATCTTGTTCCATTGAATGGTTGTTCTCACTGTAAAAAAAAAAAGTATTCCTTCCTATATCAAGATAAAAGCTGTCCTAGTGTAACTTGTACCCACTGCTCCTTATCTTCTCCATATGACTCCTTGTGAAGAGAGAGACTCCATCCTCTTTGTAGCTGCCCTTTAAGTATTGGAATACTGTGATTAGGTCCCTCCATGAGCCTTCTCTTGTCCAGGGAGAAAAGACCTAATTCCTTCAGTCTTTCCTCACAGGACAGGTTCTCCAGCCCTTTGATCAACTTTGTGGCCCTCCTTTGGACCCTTTTCAGCCTGTCTGTGCCTTTCTTGAGTTGTGGGGAACAGAAAAAGACACAGTATTCCAGGTGAGACCTGGCAAGCGCTGACTAGAATCATAGAAACATAGAATGTTTTGGGTTGGAAGGGACCTTTAAAGGTCATCTAGTCCAACCCCGCCTGTAATCAGCAAGGACATCTTCAACTAGATCAGGTTGCTCAGAGCCCCATCCAACCTGACCTTGAATGAATAGACTTTAGTTTTAAATCTACATAATAGTACTTCAGAATCATCAAATTCATTAAAATTGGCATGATTGTCCTATCAGAGAAAAACAACTATGTAGAATGACTTAATCTTGTATATTTTTTGAAAGAAAAATCATAGGGTTTGTAACAAAATGTTGCCAAGAAAAAAAAAAATAAAATTTGACTACATGGAGTTCACTCATACTCCTTTATGATAGTTGAGAGTACACACAATTTAAAAAACAATTATAGAAAATTCAGGACTGGATAGTTTAAACTATCCAAATGTGTAACTGACACTTCAGAAAAGTTATACATAGTCAATAGTGAAATGCACTTCATGATTTTCAGTGCCCAGACAATTGTTAATATTAATTACGCATATGAAAAGTTACAGGTATGGAACAAAAGATCGTAACTGGAATATCTGATTCTTAAATGAGTCTCCTTCCTTTGTCACAGATTTTACATTTCAGATTTGGTACTCTTTAATGATGCACAACCACATAGAAACAAACTATGATTAGTTATTTCATTTAAAAGTAGAATCAGAAGCAACGATCATAGCCCATGGCAAAGAAAATTATAAATAATAGCCTCCTGAAAATGATGTCTAGCCTTTTAGCATAGGGGATTACAAACAAGAAATTAAAAGGGTTGTGAATCAAAACTGAAATACACTTCAGTGACATGGAACTGAAGTTCTAGAGGAAAGGGGTGGCCCTGAGGCCTATGAAAAGTTTAAAGGCATTTAACTCAACAATGCTCCTTACAGTTGATATGTCTGTTGCTTTGGCAAATTCCAATGCCACGTTTTACAGTGGGTTTATTAATCGGTTTCTATACTACCAGTTCAGGCAAAAGATTATATAATTTTCTGCCTCATTTGTTTATTAATGCCAATTAGTAACATAGCTTTAATAAAAGGGAAATATCTCTTTGCACCACATAGTCTTCTGACGTTACAGTCAGGAAAAAAAATATCTCTGGGCATGATTTAATATTGCGAGTAGCCACTATCTATTTTACTAATTCTGTTCCTTGTACATTTTCTGGTTTTGCTCATACATATATCAAAATTTAGATGAAAGATAATTAGAAAATTTGCACTCTGCTTTGTTAGTCATCTGTATTTATGTGGCAAGTATTCACAAGAAAAATCTGTATTTTTACAGTAACAGCGGTTAAAAAAGCTGATGCTCAAGTTCTATTCAGCTTCAGTTTCTATGAAAAAACAAATACTTGATTCAATAACATGAGGTTCATTCAAGCAAAATGAACCTTAATTGTTTTCATTAGTAATGTATAGAGCAAAATTCCCATGGACCAAGTCGTCTCACAATAAGCGAATCAAATTAATAAGTCAATAAATTATGTATGAGAATAAAACATTCAAAGTATTCCAAGACCATGGAATGAATTATTAGATATGCATTCATACTTTACTATAAAGTAGGTTTATCTGGGATGACTACACTTACATGATTTAGAAAGGCAATAGTCTATTCATGAGTGAATTCTACAGGTCCTATCTGAACATAAAATGGATGTATTTAGCAGAGATTAAAGTGAATAACAATTTTGTCCAAGACAGTAATTTTCTTCAACACCATAATTTTAAAGCAGGAAGCAAAGGTTGAATATATCTGATAGTAAGTTAGCGGTATAAAGGACTATTTAATTTTTTTACTGTTGTTTACTAATGTTTACCTGGAGGTAAAATTCAAAGATGGTAAATAAAATATTTTGAAGAACTAATAATTCACATTCTTCCTGTAATTATATGGAAAAATATTTTTTTCATAGCATTAGAGAGAATTATAATAGAATTTTCTCCTCCTCCGTTTCTACTCTATGCTTTTTTTTTTTTTAGTTCTTTCTATTCTTCAGAATTACCTAAAGAGGATCCTTTGGAAAATATAGTTCTTACTTTGTTTGTCTGTGCATCCTGTTCCATTGATAATCTTGGATGTCATTGTCATCTGAACTGGGGTACAGAGGAACATTTTCCCTTCTTCCATATTGAGAGAGTCATTCTACCTGCATTAGTGCAAATGGGTCCTGTTTAGTTTATAATGATTACGTTTTCAGAGAAGAGGTCTCGCAGGTCTGTCCTTTATGGAAAAAAATCACCTTCTCAACTGGTTAGAACGTAAAACTCCCTTTTGTTCCTTCTCAATAACTGAAGGAATTCTGACTTATTTTGCCTATGCAGCATTACAAGATCTTTAAGAGGAACAGAAAATGTATGCATCCTAAATTAACCTACCTTTTAAGGTGGAGGTGCTATTACAGGAAGAAAGCATGCTTTCCAATGACTCTCAAGACAAAAATCACTCAGAGTTAGGGGTCTGGTAATGTTTTAACTACATAATAACAACAAATAACTGTGTATATCAGTACATATTGGTATTTATCAAGATGCCATATTAATGAAAATGTTTAGAGAAGATAGAACATTTCTGCCTTTCTTACACTTTTCCAAATACGTGACCTTTTGATTCCTAAAAGAATGAAAATTATTTGTTTTGCTGAGTATCTTAAACTGACTCTGGTAAAAAAAAACATGATCTCACCTAAATATTTTAAGGTACAAATATCATATTGTGAAATAATGCATTTTTATCTCTATGTTGCAGGGGAGTCTGTGTTTTTATGCTCAACAGCTGTTCTGTCACTTCCTTTCTAGTATTACAGAAACATTAGTATTTTGGTCAGTAACCTAGCACAATTGACAAGGACAAAAAAGGAACACTTCTTGTCACAACATCATCATTTTATTAGCTGACAGGAGCTCCTCAAGATCACATCAAATGCAACTGACACAACAAAAGCATTTCTTTACCAAGAGAGTGGTCAAACACTGGAACAGGCTTCCCTAGGGAGGTGGTCAATGCCCAAAACCTGTGTTTAAAAACCATTTAGACGATGCCCTTAATAACACATTTTAACTTTTGATCAGCCCTGAAGTGGTCAGGCAGTCAGACTAGATGATCATTGTAGGTCCTTCCAACTGAAATAGTCTATTCTATTCTAGTGCTCCTAAATTAGTAACTCAAAGCACTGCTCCCCCCTCAAATGCAGTATTAGTTACATTTTATAGAGGTTTTGTGTTTGGTTTTTTTTTAATAATGAACTTCTTTCAAATAAAGATATTTTCATCTAGTATTTACTTTCACGTCTGAAAAATATTACCTTGTTTTAACCTACTTCTGTTGTCATTGTTATTAATCTGCTGTCAGCATTAATGTAACATTTTGCTTTCTAATATTAGATTTTTCTGACTGCTTTAAGAATATAATGAAAATAATTGTTAATGACTGATAATGTGAAACAACTATTAGCATGATGATGTTTTAAGACGGGTAAGGAGAAGACTGAGCTCATAATATAGTTTAAACAAGAACTTTACATATTCTTCTGGTCAATAAGGTCAATATTGTTATATGTTAGTTTTGAATTCATAACTGAGAGATGAAAGGCTCCCAACATTATTATACTCCTCCATCCTTCATCTATTATTCAGAGTGCTCTTTAAATCTTCAAAAGGAAGACGCTGCAGCTGCTTAGCTTTCAAAATCTTTGAAACTACTTGGTTTTGCTGAATTCCTTGCAGTTAAAATGTTAGTAAAACATTAAAACATTAAAACTCCTTCATATAATGTTTTCTAGACTCTATACAGCTAAGAGTCCATAAGCTTTCACATACTTTATTCTGACCATAATGAGAAGAATAAACGGCTGCTGAAATACTATTTTGAAGAGAAATTCCAACAAAGAGGAAGGAAAGGCTTAGGGTCTCATTTAAAGAGCCTCTCAACTTCTACAGTGCAGTGAAGGCAACATAAGAAGGGACTGTGTGGACCTGGAGCAACCGCTATACATAAAATAAACTTCAGAGTAGAAAACTGAAGCAAAACATAGCGTATATACTTCAAAGAATTATTTTTTTAGCTATATCCCACATTAAAAAGCTATGAAGAAATTACTGTAGGAGGAGGTATTAAGAAAATTTTCAGCTCAAAATAGTGTATTCTAAGTGTTCCCCAAGAGTTTTCCTGGCTATAAGATAATCTTCAAGGAAGATTAAGGCATTATTTTCCTAAATGATTTCAGCCCTGCTAGGCTTTAATATTATGGGAGAAAATAGATTCAGAACTTAAATCCAATAAGGGAACTAGGCCCTCAAACATTATGTATTACAAAATCTTTCTCTGCCTCAGGAAGTGGTATCTGCATTATGATGGTAAGTGCATTAGAACTCCAGAGGAGTGATAGACAACTTGCTATACTTATTTACAGAAAGCAAGATGTTGTGAAGATTTACTTAGGAGAGGCTTCGAGGGCAATTCTATTTTGAAATCTCAGAAAGTTATTCAAAGCTAAAGCACTTGGCTCGTATATAAAGAGCTAGAGTAGTTTTTCTCTCCAGAAGTCCTTATGGTTATTCATTGGGAAAAGAGCATGAAGATTTTTAATTTAAGAGGGAATGCTAATAGTCTTATGTCATAGGGTTGTGCTAATAACTTTTCTTACCCTTTCCTCTCAGAAAGATAATACTTTAAACACTCATTACCTAAACATATAAACAAACACCTGTGTAGGAATCCTGAATCTTGGAGTCTCTTTTTTTCTACTGTATGGTGTAACTACTAAGTTAAATAGTCATACTTTCTTTCACTTCTCTGCCTCTGAATCCTTGAAATCTTGTGTTCTTTTTCTGCATTACAGCTCAGCTTCATCAGAATATTGGAGAGGCTTGAGATTTCACGGTCCATGAAAAGCTTTCTATGAAGACGCTTCCAATGGAAAGGAAATCAGCCTTGCTCTTTATACGTAAACACAAGATAGCAACAAATCAAATATCAGAGTCTAACACTCTGTGACCAGATGCTTTCAGATATTCCTTACATGGAGGGTTTGATGTTTAATACCAAATTTACTTGCTTGAAGATATTTGATGCTACATAGAATTTTGACTTAGCTAAGCAATGCAGCAGTGTACTTAAATCACAATACAAGCACAAATTATGCTTAGCAGAGTATAGTAATTGCCATATATATTTAAGTTACAATATTAACATGATTCTCATTATCAATCTATAATATACTCACTATCGTGATACATTAAGGGTATCCCCAAAATCTGGAAAGGAATATGTGTGTTTAAACCAGCTCAAGCACATTGTTCTTTTCCAAGTTCTTTTTGTTGATTGCTCATTTTCTATACTATACATTGGACTAAGCCATATATACAATCTACTGCAGCATACTGGTCTGACTAGTTCAGGAAGACATTCATAATCTTTTGGTTAACTCAGGGACAAACAGTAACACAGCTGCTTGACTCACTCAGCTGATACAACTACTTTCTTTTGTCAGCTAATACAGTTAGTTGATCCACTCAACTCTTGTAACCAATTATCTAAAAAAAAGCCACGTCTGATTCCCTTTGTGCTGAGATAATTTCAGCTTTATTTGCAACAGCTGTGGTCAGTCATTCCCTACAATTTTCCCTGAGCTTCACGAGCATGTTGTCTTTGTCTATCTTTCTTCTGTTGTAGGGGTTTATTGATCAGTCACACCAACAAAGCACAGTGTATTGGGAAATGGTAACTTGGATGAAATTTATGTAAAAGGAAATTACTCATTTGAGGCCAACTATTCTAATAGATAATTCTTCATATTTTTAAAACAAAGAACTTATCCTAAGGAATACTTTCACTTTTCACTGGCAGTCACACTGCTACGTGGGAATTTATTTGAAATGTCCCAAAATCTAACATTTTTCTAGAAACAAGGGAAACACCTGGCCTATATAGCTCCAAAATGAGATCTATTATGGATTCCAGGCAAAATTACGTCATTTATTTCTTTCATGGCATTTTATTTTGGATATTTGTGTAGAAACACAGATACTACCTTGAGTCCTGCACAACACTGCCTTTCCCACTAACTATTTCCATTTTTACAAGCATGCCAAGAGTTCTTAGCAGCTTCATAAATAAGGAGTGAACTAAGTCATATTGCCTAAAGCTTACATGAAGGAAAACAGTTTGCTGTGTAGCTTTTGATTCCGTGATTCTTTCACAGTTGTTGCAACATTCAAGAGCCCCAGATAAAGAATTCATGTGACAGTGGCAAAGCTATTTTCAATAGAGTTCACCATATCATTACAAAATGTATTTCTGAAGTCCTTGCTTTTAAACTGTAACTGAGCTAACTGTGATAAGTTAAGATCCAATACTCTCAATGCCATTGTATAGGTAAGTGATTTTGGACATCATTAGTAGCTTTACATTAAGGTTTTTCACAATTACCATTAGTAAATACAGGTTTCTGTCTCTTAAGTAAAAGAAACAGTGCTGGGAGTAAACGTGTATCAACATATAATAGTCAACCTGACAGATGAAAAGGAACATGGGAGTAAAAGCTTCAGACAATAAATCACTGAGAATCTCACATCCTGGAAAAAAGATGTCTTTTTGTGAAATGTCACAGTATTGTACCTAGAGGCAATATTTGCTCTGCTTTATAGAAAGGATCTATATCCATTTGTTCTGTGACAGGAGACTTAAGAGAAGCAATCAGCCAAGCATGGCATGTATAATATCGAAGGGTCTGAAGGACAGGTTGTTTTAGGTGGGTGACACAGTTTTGATCTTGTATCTTATTGTATCACATTGTTATTTGAAAAAATCTTCTACACAAAAGACTCATCCCTAAATTTGTATACATGCAGGAGCATATGTATACACAGGCAAAAATCTTTTTTCTAGAGTTTATTCACACAAAAAGATTCCATACCAAGCAAAATCAAAACTAGATAAAGAAAACTGAATCTTCTTTTCTCCACAAGATACTAAGAGGATAGCTGGCTAAGAAATCTCACTCGCTCAACCAAGAGATGGCAAGATCTGAAAGTCTACTGAAAGAAGCACACACTACCTTCTTTTAAGAATCAGTATACTGACATGTTTTCTCATTAAAAAAAAAATCATAGCTTAAGTAGGTGTTGTGGTTTAACCCCAGCTGGCAACTAAGACCACACAGCCGCTCGCTCACTCCCCCAAAGGGTTGAGGGGAGAGAATCAGAAGGGTAAAATTGAGAAAACTCATGGGTTGTGATTAAAAAAAAAGTTTTATAATTGAAATAAGATCAATAGTAATAATAATGATGATGATGTAATGAAAAGGAAAATAACAAAGAAAGGGAAATAAACCCCAAGAAAGACAAGTGATGCAAATGAAAACAATGGCTCACCACCAACCAACCGCTGCCTCGCCAGTCCCCGAGCAGTGGCCTCCCTGCCAACCTCCCCCCTAGTTTTATTTCTTACCGTGACATCATATGGTATGGAACATCCCCTTGGTCAGTTGGGGTCAGCTGTCGCAACTGTGTCCCCTCCCAACTTCTTGTGCATCTCCGGCCTACTCACTGGTGGAGTGGGGTGAGAAGCAAAAAAGGCTTTGACTCTGTGTCAAGGATCTTCATGGCAGGGGAGTTGGAACAAGATGATCTTTAAGGTCCATTCCAACCCAAACCATTCTATTCTATGATTCTATGGGAAAGGGCTGTTCCTTTCCCTGTCCCTTATCCCATGGAGTTGTCCCTTTACCTCTTGGTAAGACCTTCAGATATCTATCAGACTATGACAAGGGCATCTGCAGCCACACAGTTGTCAAGGAAATTTCTGCTCTAGTGACATACCCTGCTTCTTCTGCCTGCTCCCTGCCTCAAGCATAATGGCACTAGACAGCATCACACCAGCTAGCCTCTGATATAGGTCTGCGAAAGCACCATCTGCCTCCAGTGTCGATTCTCTGCAGGTGAGCCTCTTCTGCCCCTAGGCCAGGGCAGATCCAGGATGTCCCTGCCCATCAGGCCCTGATAGTCTATCATTAAGTGTAGAAAGAACTGAATTGTAATCTTCATTTGTAATCCTGGACCAGGAAAGTGGAGAGTTTACCATGCTATACTGGTGAAATACTGAGGGGCAGCACCAGGAGCTTAATAATCCTTTGAGAAGAAAATTTATGAATTATAAAATGTGGCTTTCATTTTTTTGCTAGCAGGTATCAAGATGTAACGATGCATTAGAAAAATCAGTGCCTGGGAATCTTCTAGAGCTGTTGAAAATTGCAGTAAAAATGTTTTATATTAGTATGTCTGGAGAGTGAATGTGAACACGCTGGGGCAAAATATCAGTGGGATAAGGGTTATAAAAATGTCATGTGTTGCTAACACAGCAGCAGGTCAACAAGATCCTAGCACAATGCTACCTGCAATTCTTTGGGACAACCAGATCTGAAACAGGGGCAGGGACTAAATCCTGACGACCCACAGAGGTGGGGCAGGATAGAGAGATTAATTAATCACTGTCAGATCCTAAAGGGTGATGAGTCACATCCAAAACCAGCGCGCCCCTGGGACGAACCAAGGAAGTGTGGAGAGGGGCTCGACACCCAACACTCCGACTCCTCCATGTCATTGCAAGCAACCCGGCACAGACTACCTGGATACAGGCATCTTAGTGCCTGAATGCTTGCAAACTGCATACATGTGTCTTGGGGCTTGTGAGTATGAAACTGTGAGAGACTGAAATCAGTTGTGTTTCAAAATATGTTCATCTTTTCTTCATATGAGGTTTTGCATTGAGCTAAGTTGCTGTTACACTGTTGGAACATTGTTTCCTTCAGGGAAATCTGGAAATGTTTATGTTTTTCAGAGTCTGCAAAATGTATGTACACTGCCTAAAGCAATTCAGCATTTGTTCATGTTATTAAAACCTGTGAGATTAAATGCCCTGTCTGTCAAGACACAGGGTCATCTTTAGTGCTAAAGTGTGAAAGAAAACCAGAATTTTTAGGACTGGGTTCATTTCATCCTGACAAAAAATAGTTCAATTCAAAAATAGTTCAGATGAATTGAAACCACTAGAGGACAGAATTGAATCCCTCACAGTATTTCTCAGTATAAGATTATATACCACTAAATTTAGATGCATAAATGTAGGAATGCAATTAAAATGCCTAAACATATCTATTTATAGCAATTTTAGATGCCCTAGAATACTTGAGATATTTGCATAGACCTAGCATAGCTGACACAAGATCTATGGGAGATCTGTGAAGTTGCATCTTCAAATCAGGAAGGATACCCTATGACATCTAAAATTACTCTAGACATCTAACTTTAAACACTTAAATTACTCTGCACAGAGAGCTTCCAGATACCTACAGAAAAATGTTCAGTGTCATGTGGGAGTTCACAGGACATTTGAGACATGCAGACAGAGCAGGCAGTTGGTCTCCAGCTGGAGATGACAATGACCATTGCAACACAGACTTCTGTCACCATCCAGCCAGGAGCTGATCATTCTGTTTGAGAAAGCTGATTCCTGATGCAAAAATACCAATCGATTACTCTGCCCTTGAGTATCTGTGTAATAGCATCCAGTCCATGGGTTTATTGGTTCTGTATGGTTGTTTGGTTTCCTGTCCTTGAAAATAGCTTGGTTATTATCTGGACCCAACAGTTGCTTAGTTTTACTAAGTCTTTGGTAGTACCAATCATTCAGAAATCTTATTCTTACGGCAAAGAGTAATTTGACAGAATCCGTGGAAATGTCCTAATGTCCTCTACCCGTGATATGTATTTATTGTGTGATGGGCCAGCTGACTGCTGTCATAAACCCACTGTATTTTATTTTACAAACCTTCTGGCATATCTCAATGCTTCATAATTAACATGGTCTGTAAAATGTCTGAAGTCTTTTGTGGGAACAAGGGCCACACAGCTGTGCATTTTAAATTTATGAAATGATGTACTTGCATATAAATATATTGAGTGCACATAGGGCTAGCAATTTATTAAAATTAAACAAGTTTAACATTGAGGCTTAAGCATCTGTTCTTTTCAGAGTCTTAGCAAAGAGTTCAGGTTATGCAAAGACATCACTGTACTTGTCAAAACATACTGAATTCTTGTTATAACTGGCAGGAGTGCATCTTCTGGCTGTTTCTATACTTCATAAGTACTGGTGGCCTCTACTCGTTCTGCTGTATGCAAAGGTTCAAACAATGAGTGCATCTGGCTGAAAGTTTTTCATCTTTACCCTGACAACAAAATACTTTGCCAGAGTGATATGGGAGATACCTGGAAATGCAGCAAGCGTACTGATAATGTCAAAGATTTTAAAAATCCTTCTGCACTGGGACTTTGGTTTAGTTTGTTACAAGGTTCCAAAAATCCTATGCCGAGTTCAATCATCGCTACCTTGGAGGTGTGAGGATTGAATGAATGAATAAAGCCAGAAAGTTAATATTTTGATGTTAAGATGTTAACAATCACCCACTTACACCCTCTCCTAGAGAAATAAGAGTGGGATCGGAATTTAATCATCAAATCAAACATTAATTACAATTAGTGAAAATGTCAGAGCAATAGATGTGTAGCTACTCAAGATAAGCACAGTGGCAGAAAAGATGTCTTCACATTTCTACAGCAATAAAGACCCATTTAATTTTGAAGATAATTTTTTTGTTCCTCATGTAAGTAAAGATGACGATAATAACATATAATAAATTAACCTTAATCTATAATACAACATTAAAAGAGGGGCATATACGTAAGATTGTTCAACCTATCTTAAAATAGTTCGTTAATTTTATACATAGTGTTATTTGCCCTTTGGTGGAATCTTTGTGTCTCCATTAACTATGGAAGGAGACTGGACAACTAAGAAGAAATGAGTAACTTTTGGATGGTAGCCATAGAGATTCATCCCTCTTTTAGTAAGGATTACCTCTGCTTTTTCGTGAGGGAACCCTTTGACCTACTGTCAGAAATGTCCCATGGACACAATTCATTAAATTCAGGAGAGTAAGAAGAGTTTTATTCTGTGTTTCAGTGACATTGCATAGCAGTTCATTGCATCATGAGCTGTGACTAGAGGGATCAGCCTGCACTATTGTGTCCTGTTTGCAGCCAAGAGAAAATTCTTGCCTGAAGGCTGGTTGTAAATCCTCTGTGTTCAAATGTGAATGACAGTAAGTGTGGAGGTTGGTTGTCTCCCCTGCATATAATGGTTTAGTGCCCTCTGAGGTTTCCTTATCTGGCATCCAGTCTTGGTCCAGGGTTATCGTGGTTTTTTCAAAGTCCTTCCAGCCCTGTTGCAACAGCATCTCAAAGTCTGCTACACATTTCAGCAAATGACTCAAGCCTGATATTGCTGACGAACAAGAGGGAAAATAAAACTGGAAGCCTAATTACCCTTAGAATAAAGCACTTAAGCATGATAAGAATGTAGGTATTTATTTTCAATGGCTTCAATGTGTGTGATTCATGCTCAACCTGAAGGAGGGGCTTACACGTTCTGATAGACTGAGGTCCTCTGGGCAATCTGCCCCATTCTGTATTAGTGTAATTATTTCCTGTAGGAAACCATAATGTGTGGCTTCTGCAACATAAGTGACATTTTATTTCTGTGAGCATAAATTGTGCTTCAGTTTTCATATTAAATTTTCAATGTGTACATCAAGAATACAGAAAATTAATTGAATGTGATAATGTAAATCCTATGTGCAAAAGGTAAAAGGAACCTTTAATGAGAGCCAAAAACCCCGAGCTTCTGAAGTTTTACATTTTGATTAGAATGTTTCTACTTCTGATGCATTTAATTGCAGCCTCATTATTATTTTTCTTTTTCATATATATCAAATTACAGCACTGTGTTTTGTCGCCATTCTTATGTTTTTCCCTCCTCCTGAACATCATCATCATTGCTGTTAATAACAATAACAATAATAATAATAATAATTTCCTCTATCCTTTTAGCTAGTTAATTTCGTTGTGTTCTGCATTTTAAAATTTAATGATTTAAGTGCTGATGAGGCTTAAGCTTATAAATATGCTAACTGAAGATTGTTTAGGGTATTAAAGACTTTTGTAACTTCAGTCTTTTGAACTCATCTTCTGCCTCTATAAATTTAACAACAACATATTATTTTTTGCAAAGGAAAGCAGCTGTTTAATTTTTAATACCATTGAGCAAGTTATTAATTAGAAGTGGATATAACTACAGTTTTCAAGTCCAAATGTGTTCTAAATTCATAATGATCTGTGGTAACTTCAAATACATTTTGTCTTTTTCCTTTTTTCTTTTTAAATAGACTTTTATAACCAAAATGTGTTTTCTTAGTAAATAATTGGCCTTTTCTCTACACCATGATATCTTTAAGGTTAATACATGACTTGCAGTTATTGTCTTCTTTTCAGGCCCCTACTATGTACTTCAGGGCTATCTACTTAAAATGTACTTTTCATAAATTCCATCCACACTTTTTTAAGTCTGTCAGGTAGCTGTGAGATCCCCAGCATTTCAACACTTAGTTACCTCACTATCTTTTGTTGCATATTTGTTTTCAAAACATCTCAGTGGGAATACTTCAAGTATGATTAACTGACTGATTATGATATAAATACATATTTTTGCAGTGACCTATATGTTGAAACTGACAACCCATGGTTCTCAGAAATTAAGCACTTCAGGAATTATTCCCTGTTTAGCGCTGTCAATAAAGATGTACCTCCATCAGGGCTAATTATGGGAAGATGATGATCAGTCCACATATCTATCTCACTTCTGAAGAAAAAAAAAAGAGAGAAAAAAAAAGTATTATGTAGTTCAATCCAAAACGTTGTCAGGATATGAGCTAATTGTGCAGTGTGGACAATATGTGATCTAGTGTTCAACTTCATTCTCTGGCCCACATTTTTCGTAGCCTTGTAGACATATCCTAATGACCTTTCTCCTCTTATTTACTGCAATGATGGAAATTTCTATGTTGAGGCCAAGAACAGCTACAGCTGTGAACTATATTTCACCTATGCCAATACTGCAGGGTTCAAAGCAAGCAAGAAACTAAAAGCCCAACATGCTAGACTCTCCAACTGCAACAGTCACTGAAAAGTGATATTTTACAGAAAGAGAAGGTTGTTTGGGGCATTAAGAGACACTGTAGAAAAGAGGCATTGTACAAAAGAAAATACGCATGATTATTCTTGGGACTTCAAGGTGCTCAACTCCCACGCAGAATTTAAATCTCTGTGTAAGGTACTCTGTGTGAGTGAGGTTCATCTTGTACCACTTGAAAAACAGAATTAAACTCTACCCTTTTGTTACTAGAGGTACATGCAAGCTAAGGGCGTGATTCATTTGCCAACATACAGGCATTTAACGACACCTGTGACGCTGTTCAGCTGACCAAATGTAGAGCTGGGATTCAACTTCCTAAACATATATATATATACACACACACTTATATATATACTCCTATGCTTTTGAGGAGCTGAGCAGCTTTCAGAGTATAAATCTCCTCTTTGAAGTCACAAACAGGAGAACTGCTGGTGGGAACACAAGATTGTTGGCAATCTGGCTGACAAATCAGGAAACTTACAACTTAGACAAGGTGGCAAGAAAGCGCTTTAGAAGAAATAAAGTGATTGTGGCAGAGGTGGGTGCACAATGGCAGGATGACGATGCCTGGGCCTTTGGTCTAAAAGGCAAAACAGGCTCTCAAATGCATGGGCTTTTAAAATCACTTTTACTAAGGGTCACACGGCTCAGAAATTACACACTGCCTGAGGAAAAGAAAAATTTAAACCAGCCTTTAAGCAAGCTGCTAAAGCAGTATAAAGTTCACCATTTTGTTTCTGAAAACAAAGTAAAAGCCTCCATCATGCAGTGTTTTAACACAATGCTGAAAAATGAGTCCAAAAAACATAAAGAAATATGGTTCCACAGAGTCTTAGCATTTTTAACTCGAAACTGAGATCACCGAGCAGTTTATCATTCTGAGATAGCTATCCAAATGGAGTATTATTAAACTTCAAAAATAATTTTAATAATAAATCTGAATGTAATGAATATACTGTAGTGAAAGCAATACAAAGGAGTACTTTGCAATATGAAGGTTAGAGTTGGGCATTTAGTAATTTACAAATGTTACTTCTCAAGGTAAACACTAATTCAAACTGTAATATTTATTAAAAATTGGATTTTATAATGTCTCCTTAGAGAACTAAGTAAAGATTGTTTCCAAATATTAGGAAGAGTAATTAGTCATAAAATAATGTTGCACCTATATTCTTGATATCCATTAAGACTCTGACAGTGCTATTTGTAATATAAAAATAGCGCAGATTAGCAAAGATATGTTTCCTGTCTTGAAGCCCTTAGTGTCTAATTAAAATGAAGATTCAACTATCACCCACTAAAGAGTAATGGACACTTTTAAGACAAAAGAAGAGTACCTAGAACAGCATTATCTGATTATATGAGCTAGTTATATGCATCAGGCAATGATTCCGGATGGTTACTTTTTTCTCTTTCAATTTAGGAGTTCAAAAACTTTTAGAGTTTATGTGGATTTATTCCAATTGGAATTTATAGTAAAATTTGAACTGACTTAGATTCAGCTATAACTGAGTGCAAATCAAAATATGAGCTTTAAGATGCAAGTTTAGTAATAAACAAAATTGTATCATCTCTTTTCTGAGCATTAAAGTATCACTAGTCTGCTCATTGATGCTTAGAGAGATGAAATGAATTGCTATGGAGTCCTTGTTCTAAGACTGTGCATCATCTCACTTTTTGAGCTTTGGAATTCTGCACTTTAATTTCAATCATACTAACCAAAAATTGCAACCATAAAAAAATATTATTTCTGTTTTCCATTCTTAACTTATGAATAGACTAAAATTTATTACTACTGGTATTGATAATATTTTAAAAACCAATGGTAAAATCACATTTATATCTTTAGCTTGTTATACATTAGTAAAAAAATATGGAAAAAAAGAAGAGTCAATAACGTGTTAAATAGATAGGAAAAGTTCACATTCATATATAACATTCATATATAACAAAACTCTGTTTTGTGGTTCAACAGGTAAATTTTTATTATGGTTCTATCTAAAGGCTACCGTTAAAGGTATGGAGTTCATTTTGCCAGACGTTGCACTTTAACAGGAAAAGAGAGAATCTGTTTGGCAAAAAAATGTGCAATCTAAATAGAGAAGATGTTAAAAACATGAGTAAAGTTAATTATTGTTGTAATAGGCATAAGGTGAAGAAACATTATTACTCTTTTCCCATGCCAGATGAGATATCTGGGGTAGAGTTAGAATGAAGCCCAGGACAATCTGAGTTCACCAGCTTTATCAGAAAGGAATAATAGCTCTGTGTTCATCTTTGGCCAATACAATGATATACATATGCATGCTTAATATTAGTTTGTAAATAGTTTTAAACAAGCAGTTAACTTCTAATGGTGATTCAAAATGTGATTTGCAAGCTTTCCAAATGCAATACTTAAAGGTATAATAATGCATGAGCACTTTGTTAGCAAAGTGTTGTTTGAAAACCTTTTCTGTTACAGTGAAACACATGGAAATGCAAATAATGTATTACATCAGGAAAAAAAAATGTGTTTACAGCTCATCGTGTATCAACACATAACAGCAGTTAAATACTTTCTATTACCAAAGATATGCCTCCACCCAACCAGATATTAGATCACAGTATTTGAATATGTCTCTTGAGAACACAAAAAGATGGCATCAGAGCTGCTACAACAAAGTTCCTTTACTTTATCTGCTCACTTACTTTGTCTTTACTCACTTTATCTTTCCTCACTTTATCTGCTATGAACTTTTTAAAACCATATCTTGTAATAGGTAATGCTATAGCTACTATCAATTTCCTTCTATTTCAGGACACAGAATTCCATGAACAAGTGCACATTTAAAGGTCATAAGCAAAGTCTGAATAACTCTTTCTATTCTAATTGCAGCTCTCAGCTGAACCAACCTAGAGTATTTTAACCAACACCCTGGAGAAATAAAAAGTTGCCACATACCTAAATCAGACTGAGAGAGTAACTTACTCTCTTTCACGAGTTTAATAAGTAGAAATAAGTAGAGGAACTCAAGTAATTTTACGTTCAGCAATTCATTCATACTTCCAACTAATGAAGGCTGAAAAATTATTGGAGACAAAAAAAAATAATAAGGTATTTTGTTGACTTTGGTATATATACACTTGGGGGAAAAATTCAGATACCATAATGGCCTAAGAATATTTTAATTTTGTTTTTAAAGTAGAAGCAATTTAAACTGATGGGACTCAAAATCTCATTCAGTTTCTTAAGTTAACTTCATTATCAGATTGTGGAATACGGTAATCAGGATCTTGTAAATGAAGCATACTAAATTCCTTAAATGGCATGTGGGTTCCTAGAATTTGTCCTTAAAAATAAATACTCACTTCAAAGAAACAATAGCCTACAGTCAAAGGACAACCTTCTTCTAAGGTATTTGTAATATTTAAAATTTTCCAAATCAGGGTTATTCCACTGTGTCTAGAATAACACAACATAATCATATGAAAAGTGAATTGATTCCAACAGAGCACAGATCTGCAAAATGAGGCCTGCATGAGGTAGTCATGGTAAACTCAGCTTCTGTGGTGTCCTGAAAGTGAAACACTTCTGTATCCCCATCAGAAAGATGAGTGGCTGGATCAAATAGTAAGAGACAGACAAAATTACTCTCTCCATCTGTTCAAGGAGCCTGGTAGCATACGAATTTTTAGCTTATCCTTGTACTACATAAATTGTGCATCCTGACATAAAATATATCTTAAAGGTCTTATAAAGACACTATACCATGCATGGCCTGAAGTCAATTCTCTTGATATTTTTCTCCCTTTCTTTTTTCAACAAAGATGCTGCCATTCTGTCTTGAGGCTTTGCGGACTATGTCTTCCATTGTTTATGTATACTTTCTGGTATAGATCTGCTGTTCATATCAGTTTCAAAATTCTTGTGCTCAGTAAGTATTTTAGTTCTCATCCCCTTTTTGGTCCCCACAGATCTTAAGCATTGTCCCTCTGTCTTCCTTCTTTCCTTCTCACTATGTCCCACACAGGTATGCGTTCTCAGCCATAGTATAACAGGTAAATACAAGGAACCAGGATCCATTCTATAACCCTGAAATAAAGCCACATAGTGTGGCTTAGCCCCTATACTTAGATTATTTTTTTCCCCTCAAAAGGCAAAGTGTTTTCATCAATACTTCTCCATCCCATTTTATGCTCTGAAGTGTGCCAAAGTGTTACACAGGGCTACTGCAACTCCAGACTGCAGGAATGATTATTGACCCAGCACCATTGAGCACACTAGCAGGTAATGAATTCACCAGTGCTTAATCCTATGTCTTGTCTATGTTAAGTTTGCTAGGGTAATCATAGCCTCAGGCTGTAAAACTATTGCTGAGTAGTGCTGATTCTAAGTGGCATGTGTGGCTGGCATTCACACTGTTGAGGACTGCCTTCCTCTGGGACAGATCTGGCTGGTAGAGAGTGAGTTGGATTTGTCTGGAAACAGGGAATGAGTTAATTCTTAATTCCGATTATAGAAAATCAGTGATCCACCACTTAAGTGTACTCTGGGTTCCTTCTTTGGTTTAGTAATACCATGTGAACCCTCCTATTTAGGAGTATATGACACATTAGCTAAAAAAAAGTCTTTAAAAGAAAAAATTACACCCTCCTCCCCTTAATTTCTACAGATTAGCAGTAGAAAACAAATTGATTGCAAGGAACAGTAAACGATATTTTCATGAGATACTCCAAAGTCTAAACAGCTAACAATGTAACCAGTAAAAATCCCAAATTTTCTCAAAACACTAACAGCTTTTATGAAATCAGAAACAATTGAAGAGTAGGACTCTGTAGGTTAGATTGGCATGTTGACAAAAATGACAATATTTGTGTTCACTTAGTTTTTTAACATCTTAAATTGATCATTCTGTTTGTTCAGTAAACTATTTGACAGAAACTGGGGGTGATGGTTAAATAATCTCCAAAATATACTTCCTTGCAGTATGACAACTATATTAAACTGAAGGTATTAAACCCCATTACTCATAACACTTCTGAGAAATGACTGCTGCTTTGTGCTTGATTTTATACATAAAACGCATGTTTGTAGACGTATGTACATACATGTGCGTTTATTTTCTTATACGCAAGGGAAATGTCTACAAGAGTCTGCATGTTTTTGGAAGTCTTTTAGAGAACAATATTCATGACAGGGACAGATTCACTCCAAAGATAAAATGAATTTGCCAGATGTGACAAGACACCTGAGATAGGGTTATTCTCTACTGGTTACAGTACCTGATGCCAAGGATGAGAAAATGCAAAGAAAATAACTTTGCAATTTAGCCAAATTCCTAAGTATGAAGTATGAATCAGGAGCTGTACGAAGTTTAATGTTTTTCTTTTCTGATTTTGATGAAAACTATCTGAACTACAGAGGCATCAAATATTTTTAGAGTATATATCAGTTATAAGTCACTATAGTCCTCTTTTTGCTCACATGATCAGAAGGCAATCACTCATGCTTCTATTTTCTTAATAACAGCCAGGATTTCAGTAATAAGTTCTTCCAGATATTAGTTACTCCAAAGGGAACTAGAGGCAAGAGGAGATGAACATCACATATCTTGGAGCATTACTCACGTTGATAAAAAGTCTCAAGCCATAAATACAAAAGGGATGTTCAGTGAAATTATTTATCTATTCTGAGGACTGTGATCTAACTTTATTGAAATTAAGTGCATCTCTGGCACTTGGATATGCCACCTTTAGGTATTTTACCCATAACGTGCACCTGCTGAAAATTGTGCTTGATCTAATTGACCATTAGACTCTGGACAGTTATTCTGAATTATTTGAGCAGAGTCTTTTTTTCCTTTTCAAAAACAGGATTTCTAGGATTTTTGAATACTACTACTTTGTTTCGAGTTTGAATCAAACTTTTTTAAAATAATTGAGAACATCTTAAAATTAGATTTTTGGAGAATTTTGCCTAAGAATTTTAATTTTGCTAGTTTGCAGATGAATATTCTGCTGTGGGACCACACTTAGTACAATTGTTCGAAGACCTGAAATCATAAATTTTAAGGTACCCAAATGTGTTTAAGACATGTTAGTCCAGCTTCATCCATCTATCCCTCAGGCTGTTGTAACCCATCATCTGTGTATCTGGGGACAAGCCTTGCTGAAAGGGACCTGGGGGTCCTCATGGACAAGCTGAACATGAGTCAGCAGTGCACCACAGCAGCAACAAAGGCAAATCAGATTCTGGACTGCATCTGCAGGAACATCACTAGCAGAGATAGAGACATGATCATCCCACTCTATTCAGCACTTGTCAGGCCACACCTGGAGCACTGCGTCCAGTTCAGATCACCAAAATTAGAGAAAGACATGGACAGACTGCAAAGGGTCCAAAGGAGGGCCACAAAGATGATTGAAGGCCTGGAGAACCTATCCTATAAGGAAAGCCTGAAGGAAGTAGATCTTTTCTCCCTGGAGAAAAGAAGGCTCAGGGGTGAACTCACCACATTATTCCAGTACTTAAAGGGCATCTACAAAGAGGATGGAGGCTCTCTATTCACAAGGAGCCACATGGAGAAGAAAAGGCACAGTGAGTACAAGTTACACTGTGAGAGGTTTCATCTTGATACAAGAAGGAAAATTTTTTTACAGTGAGAACAACCATTCACTGGAACAACATCCCCAGGGATGTGGTAGGGTCCCCATCACTGGAGGTTTTCAAGATCTGACCGGACAGGGTGCTAGATAATCTCATCTAGGCGTTCCCTGTGAAAGTTTGGACCAGATAATTTTTTGAAGTCTGTTCCAACCTGGGCTATTCTATGATGATTGTGGTATATCTATTGAGAATCCAAAAAGGATTTTCTCAGAACCCATCTTAGATTAGGCTTAAAATATGTCTTGAATGACGCTTGCTGAGATCAGTGAATTGCTGTTTACAACAAAAGGATTTACTTTTTTTTTTTCCCAGAAACAAAATCTAAGTCTCTTGTTCACATAGGTTTAATTTCAGAGATCCA
This sequence comes from Stercorarius parasiticus, assembly GCA_013396915.1. NCBI lineage: Eukaryota > Metazoa > Chordata > Aves > Charadriiformes > Stercorariidae > Stercorarius > Stercorarius parasiticus. The sequence continues at coordinate 643,623 of VWZL01002692.1, forward strand.
AATTCAATCTGAATCAAGAGTAGCCTCTAGATAGTATTAGGAATTATCAGTTTTTATCAAGAAGTGGTGAGCTAGTGGTTCCCTATAAAGTTCTCCTAAACGCGTATGGGCAAAAGTGGTGACTGATACTTTTCCATAGGTGAGGATCTCAATAGGAAGACAGGCTGATTCAGTACACTTCCTTTTCCAGTGTGGTGGTGTACAGGGTTTGGTGATAGTCCGCATGGACTGCATGTGCAGTCCATGCTTAGTGCAAGAGGGAAATAAGACTTGGGAAAATTTCACTGGTGTTATAACATTCTTGTGGGCACAGGCTCCCCTAGCCCCAAGGGAAGAGCTGCCTATAACGCAGACTGTCGCATACAGATCCTTGACACACCAGCAAAGCTGCAACTCTAGCTGAGGGAAGGAAGACAGTGTTCGACCTGGAAGAGTTTTGGATGAAGCTGTCCAAATCTTTTCTTTAACAGAGCTCAGTGCAGTACTCTGTTCCTTGCAGAAACTACTTTCCCTAAGCAACTGGGAAAGAAGCCAGGGCATAAGGTTCCTGCCGTGTTTTTGGATTAGAGTGAGTAGGAAGTTTTATGAGGTACGTATGACTGTAGATGCACTGAGCCAAAAGTTTAAGTCCTGGCAGACTTTTTTTTTTGGCAGTGATGTTTAAGAAAGCTTTAGCTCTGACTCTCAGTTGTATACTTTGCTTGAAAAGTAAAACATGAGTGAGATCACAGGTGTTTGTCACGTACTTCATAACAGTCATCAGCAAAGAAATGTCTTCTAATTTTTATACTGAAAAACTGTTGAAAATAGTTGTGCTGTGTTTTTTATTTTTCCACTGATGTATCTGCATATGTAGTCTTTCTTCTTCAGCACAGACATATGACATTTGTCATAAGATCATAACTGAAAGGAAAGTCTTCAGTCTTCAGGAGCCATCAGCAAATTTCCTTTTGTCCTATGCATTTTTGACATATAATTAATTGCAGAACATCCTGACAAGTATTATCTGTCCTGTGTAGAAGAACACAAAGCACAGTTCCCAAGGTAAGGCACAATGGATTTATTTTGGGCTGTGCACATTGGCATGGGAGTAGAGGTAAAAAGACTGAATTACCTTCTAATGCACTACTTTGAGAATTCCCCAAGGCTACACTGTACAAAGCAGACATGTCAGCTTACTGTAAAATAGCTTGAAGGTCTCTAAAATACTGCTGCATTCTGCCATCAAAAAATGGCCTTATACATCTAAATCTATCTGGCTTTCAGATGTAATAAAGAGATAATTTACAAAAAATCCTCTCTCAATCATCTATGCTGTTATTCAGTTCTAATTGTTGCAACACAAATGCAGAAAACATGTATGATTTCTTTACCATTACAGACTGTACACGTCGACTGGAATTCAGGGCTTCAAGCATGGAGCAACTGTCCACCATGATCTATAAGACTGAGTCCTATTACAACCGTAATAAAATTTTTATATTAACAAAAACTTCATGATTAAATTTATATCTCAAGCACAGATTCAACAGAGGATGAGGGCACTTTAACCCCACTACAGCCTTTTAATATCAAGTATTTCTCCACTCTGCTTTTTCCATCCCTAGAAATTACTGAAGGATATATATGAATAGTTTGTTTTCTAGAATTTCTACTTAAGTATATCTGACATTTTAAGGCTTGCTTAGAGCCACAGGAGCTTCTAATCATCTTCTTAAAATTTATCATCAGAAAATAAGCAGCTCTGCTAACAATTTGCAAGAATCAATCCCCAGCACCCTAGGCACATTTTTCTTCAAAGTACATGCATGTCCTCCTTTAATGAGATTTAATACCTCTTCTGGAGTAGCAATTTCTAGATTCACTATGGATTCAACATTTTTTAGTTTCACTTTCCCCCCGTAGTACGGAACTGTCTCAATAGTATAGAAAAGATTTATTATTCAGTGGTTAAGGGCAGACAACTTGCTACAAAGTTGAAACAACAGGTCAGGCTTTTTGCTGTGTAAGTGAAAACACCACAAACAAAAATATAAACTAGAACCCTAGTCTAGTTTCCCCACTGCTTATATTTCTAGTGTTACTTATCTTGCATCTGTGTGTATCTCAGAGATTTCATTTCTTCATGCAGTTTACATCTGCTGAATACTTCCCTCATCATTCACTGAGTACTACTGATTTTTAAAGTAGTCTCAGGAGGAAGGGTTGGTAACATCCTTTGGGACCTGGACCTCTTCTGTCTGTGGCATACAGGCGCTTTGAGGTCTGATGGCCTCCTTTTCAAAACTATAATCCTATAGAAACATCTCTAGTCCCAGTGTAGCTTCCTCTCTCATTTCTCTCCAGTTGGTTTTCTCTCTTGTTAGCTAGCAGAAATACAGATAACTTTGTCAGAGCCTGAGTTTCCTAGAGAAATTTGGGCTATCATCCATGATATTCAGCCTCCCTTTTACTTAATTGCACTCCAGGCAGAACATTTAGCACGAGCCCCAGACCCTGTGTATCTACCAATACCAAAGAAAAAAAATGAAACAAAATAAGCGTTGTTTGTCTCTTAAGGATGTTCATGACAGGTTTTACATTATTAGCTTTCTGATGCCATAATATCAAGGCAGGTGACAGATTTCATGATCACCTGTCAAGGCAGGTGACAGATTTCGTGATGAAGTAGTTCATCTGACCTTCTTCTCCACAAGGTAGTACTGTTTTAAGGGCACTGATGTTTCAGCATAACACCTACAATGTAGGATCGCAAGCCCCAGGAATGCCCCTTTTTGGAGAGGAATTTATTTATTATTCTAGCTTAGGTTTTAGCATAAGTAATAGAGATCTCTATCGACACCCCTGTTGTTGCTTGCATTCCTAATTACTAGGACAACATAGCAGAGAATTCACTCTGCAGCCTTTATGGCAATTAAGGATCAAGTTCAGGGAAGTGCTTATTGCAACATCCTTGTAGATACATTTGCTCTTTCTGCTTTATGGCAGTGGGAATGGTAAAATCTACTGGTGAGAGCTTTATTCCTGTATAGTCTCTCCAATAAATATATACATATAGAGTCTTAGGAAACTGGAGAGTGGATTGCTTGATTTTACTTAGTATTCATCTATCTAGTCTGTCTGGGCACCAGATATTTGTTCTCTTGATGGTAAACTGTATTTATTAAAATAATATAGAAGCTGGCATTGATAGTACTTTAATTTCTTTGTAGAAGTAACTGGAACTCTATCACAATTACAAGGTATTCTTTTTTATTGTTTGCATCTACAGTCCCAGCTTAACAAGTATAATTTTTAACTGCAGTTTATAGTAACAACTAAGCCTAAAAGCCTCTTAGAACACACAATCAATTAAGCTGAAGAATAATTGTCTTTCATTTTAAAATTGTTAAACTTCCAAGTGGTTATCTTTAAACTGGTCCAAACTTATATAGATAGTATTAATATTCATGTTCATAACTTTACATATTCAATAATTTTCTTTAATTTTCTATTCTAAGCAGCAGTTTTTTGAACTTCAAAATATCAAGACTGTTCATTGGAATTAATTCTCTAATAGTATCTGCCAGAAGGTCAAAGTCTGTTTTTGTGTCATTTATCCTGAACATCTAAAGAATGTTTTTTTGAAAAAGAAAAGGAATCATAGTATTGCTTATAAGAAGTTTATAACAAATGCTCTGAAATCAATCTAAACTAAAAAAAAAAACTAAGCTAAAAAAAAAAAGGTCACAGGAAATTAATAGGAAAGGAGCAAACAGAAATGAAGGAAAGTGCACTATTGCACTCCAAGTCCACAATGTACCTACAAGTTAAATATAATATTCAGTTATTGTTCCTCTGTTCTCAAATAGGATTTAACAGACAGAAAAGGCAGAAAGGAGCAAGAAGGATACAGAATTATTTCCATTCAAGGACCAATTAATGGATCAGGACTTTTCAGCCTGGAAAAGACACAAAAGACTGGAAATATGATCAAAGTTTTTAAATTGTCAGTGGCCTGGAGAGGCTGGTTGAAGAAGGTTTGTTTATTGCTTGCAATAGAGCAATATGAATAAGACTTGAGGTGCTGGGTTAGAATAAATAAGAGGAGGCATTTCCTTACATAGTGGTGCTCAGATATCTGCTGGGAACAGGAACAGCTTTCTGTAAGATGTTTTGGATACAAAAATTTTGCATGGGTTCAAAAGGTTATTGAATGAATCATATAGAAAAATACAACATTTGGCTTCTGCTGTTTCTGAGCCACAGAAAGATGTCCTAAGGCTAGCAGACTTTACAGGTACGGCAATAATTAGAAGCCTGCCTTGATCTTACACTCCTCCTCAGGTGTTGCTGTTAATCTGTGTCAGAAATGGGACATGGACCTAGATCTTTTAGTCTCATTTGGTAAGAAACATTTTTAGTCTCATGCAACATGTAAGCAGATCATACAGCAGATATTTCTAATGTTTTTTTTTTGCTAAAACTGTGATAAAATGCTAAGGTCATTATATATAACTTTTTTCTTCTTCTCTCAAGTGTCTAAGAACTGTATAGAAACATTAAAATTATTTACTTTAATACACTGGAACTCACTTTTTCAGGTCTTTTTTTTTAAACATATATTGTAAGACGTACTTTTTTCCCCTCTTCTTTTTTCTCTATAATTTGTATTGATTTGTCAATGACACAAAAACTCCACAGTAATGTTATATTAAAATGTTAAGTATTTCACTCTTTGGCATTTTTTCAATGAAATTGTATTATCTTATTGCCTGGAGATGAGTAAAATTAAATAACCTTAAACCTGTTTTCCTAGGAAGATCTGATTTGTTGTATTTCCTTCACATTCATAGTTTTGTCAGTAGCTGGTCATATCCAGATGGTCCATATCCAGAGAGAAAATATGAAAATAATCTCTCTCTGAACATGCTTAGATTACCATCGATCAAAACAGTTATGAGGCCTGATCCAGAGAAAAGAATAGACAAAAACAAAACCAAAACCCCACATACATTCAAGTTTAGCTTTGCCTATATGTATAGTCTACGTGTATTGCCCCAACCCTCTAAGTGTTGCCCCATCCCTGCAAGTGTTCAAGGCCAGGTTGGATGGGGTGTTGAGCAACCTGGGCTAGTGGGAGGTGTCCCTGCCCATGGCAGTGGGGTTGGAACTAGATGATCTTCAAGGTCCCTTCCAACTATAACCATTCTATGATTCTATAGTCTGAAGTACTTACACCAAAGAGAGAAACAAGGATTTAAGTCTTTCCAGAATCAGAATTATAGTGCATCCTACTCCATAAACATTTTTAAATGGCTAAGAAAAAATAAAAAAATAAAAAAAATTACAGGAAAGAAAATATAGTTCCTTCCATATATATACGAAAATAAGTATAGTGCAGTTTAAAACATCATTATACAAAATCATTCACTTTCCATTTCCTACTCTTGCTTGTCTGAATGCAAAATGCAAATTCTAAAAAGAAGCAAAATATTTGGTAATAAGGTCAGACAGAAATAGGAATAACTAAGCGCATCTCTTCAGGCTGTTGTGCAACAAATAGTGGTTTTGAATCTATGTGATCCTGCCAGAACACATTTGAATCTTTTCAGTGAATGTAGAGTTACATGGTTGAGTTGCAAAGAGTAACTGTGAATTAGTAAAAGTGTGAGACTGTGACTGGATGCTGGATGAGGCACCAGTATGACCCCTCAGCCCAGTATCCTAGCCAGTACTGTACCCTCCCAGAAATAGTAGAATATCATCCTTGTTGCTATGCAGAAATATTTCTGCAGCTTCTCTACTGACAAGGTTAGCACCATCCTCATGAAAAAGTTTTTACTGAACATAGGCTCTTTCATCTTTTGTCAGGGCAACATGTCTTTTGTTTCCCACATAGTCAGTTAGAATTAGCACTTCTCTTTGCTTGGTCATGGTTGTCTAAGGAGGACCACCCATACATCCTTACAGAGAGAATGGGAGAAGAAACATTTTCTCTGGCAAAGCCCTCTGATATAGCAGGAAAGGAAGAATGGACTCACACCCTGGGTCAGACCTGCCAACTTGTTGGCAAAACACACAAGACTGATGGTGTATCCAGAAATGAACGCTGCACAGAAACACGAATAAATAAACAAATACAGAAGCTGATCAGAAGGATTTCTTACCTGGGCCAGCAGCTTTCTTCTTTTCATCTTGATACTGGGAAAACTTTATCTTCCTTAATCAGCAAATATATGGAATATTCCTTACTTAACACAAATACACATATATTTAAACTGCTGTCAGTATTAAATAATTCTCTATAGAAAATAGCTGGATTTATTTACAGGAACTAAGCATTTTGCAAAAAGATAAATTCGTAATGACAATATTCTTCAACTCCATGGCACAAATATTTCTTTTTAAAGCCTAGTAGCTTTACTAGGTAATCCTTCATGTTGTCTGTAATTAATGCAGTTACATCGCCTTATGGGTTTTTTCTACTTTTATTAGAGGCAAACTGATCACATTTTCAATGCAAATCAAATAATTAAATAAAGAAAATTTTAGGGATGCAATATGCTTAGGTGTTTAGAACAGCATTAGTTGCCTCTGTTCACACAGGTGATTAACTCGAAATATTTTTAATAGTCTGTAGCACCTGTGCACTTTTCACTACACAGTTAACTTAGCTCTGAACACACACGTATTTAGTTGTTTACATTTTTTCCAGAGCAAATTTGCTAAGTATAGGAAACTGAGTTAAGTGGTCTGTAATGCAAGTATTGGTCAAAGCCACCTCTAAAACTAAAAAGGACATCTCAATGACTACCCCTTTCTGTTATATCTTCTGAGTTTCCTATTCCATGTTGTTCCAACTGAAATCCCCAGTTAAATTTTTAGTGAAATTTCACCACTGTTCTATTAATTTGGGAATGGTATTAATAGAATAAAATGGGGAGAGGAAAAAAAGAAAAAAAGAATAAAAAGAATGGAAAAACACACATTGTAATTTGAAAATTGAATGGAGTTCAAGCAGCTTTGCCCCCCACTCCAACTGCCACATGTTTCACCTGAAGTATTAAGCTGTTTGCGACTACATAATATGAAAGCCTAAGGAAAGAGTTCAACACTAACGCATTTAAATCTAGCTACGAATCTTTTTGTTTTGTTTTGTTTTTGTTGAAGTTATTAGGAGTTATGCACATATATACCAGAGTTAGTATATAACAAACAAAATAATATTATTCAGTCTTTTAAGACCTCTATATACGGTTATTAAATCCATCGTAGATATCATATTCTCATCAGGGAATTCTAGATTAAAAATATTCTTATCTTTTTGGCAGGCATAAATATCACAGTAGAGCATTTTTCATACTCATCAGTTCCATAAATATGTGTGCCTGGCTTCTGCATAAGAACACTCATTCCATTGCAATTTTTTCTTGTGGATATACTTTTTAAAACTTATTTATTTATTTCATTTATTATCTTTTGAACAAAATCAAACCATCAATGAGTTTGCCTGTTTAAATCACAAATGTTGGCAGGGTTGAAAACACTGAAATGCACCAAAACCAGAAATGAGGGGGTATAGGAAAGCTGTGTGCCTTTATAAAAGCAACTTTATATACTTTTTTGTTCCCTGAATGTATTCTAATTGTTGCTTGACTGATCCTCATATTTCTAATTCAGCATCCTTGTCTGCTAGATGGTTCTGTGCATTTGCTATTCTACAGGTGAAAAGGTACTTTTTAACATCTACTTGGTATTGTTTTTCTTTCATTTCCACTTATGCCCACTGAGCTTGTCATCTGAAATCATCTGGAAAAAGTTTCTTTTGCTGTTATTAACCACTCCATTTAACAATGTGAGCTCTTTAATATGGTCTTACTCTTTTTGAGTCATCTTATCCTTTTTTTGGAATGAACAGGAAATTACTTTTAAAATCTCTGCAATCACCATTTTCAACAGGGCAATGTTACTGTGGAATTTTTATCTTATCTACACAAACACTACAGTATAGCTTCTTGTGAAATATATGAACATACAAAAATGCTGTGATGAGAAATTCTGGTTAGTCAGAGACATAATTAACATGCTTTCAGATATTAAGCATTCATCATTAGCAGAAAATCAATGAAACAGAGGTTTTTTTCTGATTAGTTGCAATTGTTTCCCCCGTATTATTATTATTTTAATTAATGATTCACTTAATAACAGATTTCAATCATTGACATAGATAGCTCTGAAGATAAAATCTTTTCTTCAAAGACAGAGAAAGTTTTAAAACATTTTAAAAAAATTATTTTTTCCGTTTATGGCTAGAAGGCACACAATACTATTTGGAAGTAACGGAGAAAATGAATGCACAAATAGAATTCTGCTTATAAATATTAAGAGAAGGAAAGGCAAAGCTGCAGGAGATTTGAAGCAAAATGAAGAGTAATTGAAGTTCAGTTGCTCCAATTGCTTTTCTTTTCCTGAAGAATAGTAACTGTGAAACGAAGAGATGAACTATGACAGTATAGTGAGAACAATTTAGCTATCATCAGTGGGTTATTGTGGGTGAGGAGAATCTGGAGAGGGGATGACTACTATGATGAAATGACTATTCTTATCAATAAAGTGAGATTAAAACATACATGGTAATTCATGTGGATTGGGACACCTGAGGATTAAATAGGAAAGTTTGCAACTACTAAAAGGAGGAGAGTGAAAAAAGCACATTTATTCTGGAAATTGTTCAATCACATTTTGTTTTAAGTTATGCTCCCCTCTGCAGTCCATCATGGTGGAAGGATATGGCTTAACATAAGTGATAAAAATAAAAGCAAACAATATTTATGTCAAACTGTCCAAAACTGCTGAGAAAATTTTCAAATTTAAAATTAAGTTTTACTTTTTGGACACACTATACTTCATGCTGTATGAAGCATCAGTTTACTCTGCACATTTTGCAAGATTACCATAATGAATGTTCAATGTGAAATAATGTTAAAAGCCACTAGAACTAGGAACACAGGTGCAATTCCTGTATTCTGTTTTTAATCATGATGACTGTCACATTAAAATGCAAATTAGGACTAATTTAAAAAAAAATGATTTAATGACTTTCAAAATATGAATGAAAGCCGTCTACAAATCTATTAGTGTTGCTTCCAAACCACTTATTGAAAAGGAAGGGGAATGGGAATGGTAACGGGAGGGAAAAGGTGAAGGGGAAGGGGAAAGGGAAGGGGAAGTGGAACAGAAAAAGGAAGGGAAAAGGGAAGAGAAGGGAAGGGAAGGGAAGGGAAGGGAAGGCAAGGCAAGGCAAGGCAAGGCAAGGCAAGGCAGGGCACGGAACATTTAATAAAACTTGCTGGCCAGTAATTTCTACTTTGCATAATTCATTTGATATCTAAGCAGTAAACAGTTTTTCAAGGGTCAGTTTCTAAGGCTTTTTACAAGGAGTCTTCAAAGGATTTTCCTTGGGAGGGAGGGAAGATCTAGTTTTAATGATTCAGTCTCTCTCACGCTTTAGTGCATGCTAGCTTCTGGGTTTCATACTTAATAGTTATTGCATGAATAGCCTCATTTGACAAGCAGCATTGAAATTTTCAATGGAAAAAAATTGCAACTAATTACTTAAATCATTAGAAATTTTTAGCATTTCCAGTAATAATAAATTGGATACATAATCTTATGCTGCATCTTCTAATTGGATTTTTATTGAGGTTGTATTAATATCGGCATAAAGAAAAACAAGATCTAATATATATTCAATAACAATTTAAGAATTCTTTTTCAAAATCAATAACATCCTTGTCTTATTCCATATCTATTTATTGCCTGCTTTATGTTTGTTTATTTATTCAATTCCTAGAAAGATTTTCAGGCTGTGTATCACTTCAGACTAGGAACTTTACTGTTCATGTAATTATGACACCCTGTTGATGAAAAGTATTTACTGGTTTTATTAAATATTCTTGTTAAAAGAAAAGCAATGAAGCAAAAGTGTAGGGAAAAAAGAGGTAGAAAATCTTGACAAATGTAGGAGGAACAAAAGTGCAAAATATTAGGGGAAGGTATTGTCACAGCACTTCAGAACACAGAATTAGTCACAGAGTTAAACCTGGGCAACAACTAGTATTAGAAGGTGGAAAGAGACTGGTCCATGCACAATACTATGCCATGGGCATACCTTAAAGTAAATAATATTCACTTAATTGAGCCCTAATAATATACCATTATTCTTATTTTTAAGTGTTTTGCATTATATTTCCCTGTAAAGCTCAGGTTCTTTTAAGCTGTAGGCCGTTATATACACCTGTACACCGTGCACTGAGCCATTGACTGAAGAGAACTCTTAAACCATTTAGGCATAAAGTGCAACTCTGATCTAAGTCAAAGGTAATGGAGAGAGAATTTGATACTTAGTTCATATGATTAAAAGTTAAGTTTCATTTAAAGTACCTGAAATCCAGGGAACGTTCTAATTTTAATATTTTTTTCTAAAATTTACAGTGCAATTAATTCATTTTTTATTTAAATAGCTGCATAGTAATTAACAGGACATTTTAGTATCTCCTGTAACTGAAATGTTATAGCAATAGTTCAGTAAAAGAGGGATTATATTGTACTGTGAAGCTGAGGAGGACTCCAAAAGTGAAAAACGTTAAAAAACTGGGAAGGAAAATGTAAGCCTGTTCAACCGAAAAATGATGATGTCTTTACTTAACATCTGTGAAGATCAGTTCCAACTTGGGGTCTAACCAAGTATTCTGCCATTTCCAGATGTTTGCCAGTTGTCTTTCAAGGGATTCATAACTGATTACGTGTTGATCACACAAGCTGAACTAATCTCTAGACTGTGCCATGAACAGTAGCCGTAATATTTCTTATGTGACAGTATTGTACCAAGGAGAGAACATAAAATTTATAAAGACTTGTAATCACTTGTTTGTGTGGATCAATACAACAGCATATGAATTACTTTGGACAACAACAGGATGTTGAACTACTTGCAATATATTGTTTGAAGATTGTTGGTGTCTGTGACATAAAATATGGCTGGTTTATATTAGCATATTTTAAGGGGGTGGACAGCTCTTAGACATGAGCCTTTGAAGATTCCTCAGCACCTTTAACAGAATATTAGTTGTGCACTTATCATATTCTATACCAAACAAAAAATGGATAATGGAAGTGGAGAATTGTATTTTAACAGGTTTTGGCATAAACAAATTGGAAACAGTTACACCATGGAGAAGCTCAAGCTGCACAATCCCAATCAGTTTATATTCAGGCACTGGGGGAAGTTATATCTCACTTAATCTTGGACTTCTATAATATAGATGTCTGCATATTAGGCAGTCAAACCTCTTCATAGTTGATGGTTGATATGGGCATTGTTTAGATTCAATGTGTCTTATGTATTTTTGGTATTTACCTTCCAAAAAGTGTTTCATTCTGTTTATTGGCTAGAAGAAAAGCCTACATGCATGTAAGAGCTTGTATAGAAAGATGAGTCAGATAAGCCTCAATCAGAGATTTTTTTAAGGTGACTCCTGTATGAGCATTAGGTTGTTCCCAAAGAGCTCAGAAGCACTCCCTGCTCTTCCAGTAGCCTATACAAATCCTAGTTCTGCTGCAATCCTCATCTCCAAACCTCATGTAATAGATGATAGCAGGAGTAAGATGAGTGAAGCAGTTATCCTAAGTGGAAAAACAAAATATTGCGAAGACCATCAGAAATCTATTTAAAAAAAAAAAAAACAAAAAAAACCCACCTTGGACCAAAATAAAATCTAAATATCAATTGCATCTTAGGGGATCAGAAGCACCACCACAAAACTGAAGAACAGCTAGAGCCAGCTGCTATGTATCACAGACCCATCCAGTTTAATGCAGAGACCACTAACCTTAGCAGTGCTGGCATGAGCAAGACCTTGATATTTCATCTATGGATGGGGCTTTTCTTTATTGAGTAGCAGAGACTGCCACACAGACATCTTCTAGGATGCAGCTGACATTACTCTGATGGATTTTTCCCCGTGCATGCAAAGAATATCCCAAAAGTGGATTCCATGAGTGAATGAACCCGAAGCAGGAAAAAATCCAGTATTCAGCATACAAAGTTTGATCTCACAAAAAAAAAGGCAGGGGGGTGGTTATGGTGGTGATGACAGAGGTTTTTACACATCAGATGAAAAAATAAAAGAGAATATTTGGCAGATGCAAGAAATATTTTAGGTTGCATAGTAGTTGAACAGCACAGAAACCGTAACAGTGCAAAAAATACTGACACAGGATGATAGTTAGTTATTTAGAGGGCTTCTTAAGGGACAGTGAGTGGACACAACGTCAGAATAAAATGAATTATTCAATGACAGAGCTGGTGGAGGTTGCCATCTCCAGACATCTTCAGGACCCAGGCGGGTTCTCCTGCCCCAGTCTGCTGGAAGGTAGTGTGCTTCCAGCTCCCTATCCCTTCATGCAGGCAGTGGATAGAGACCTTATTCTCATGGTCTGGTCATTGTCCTTAGATGATCCAAGGGGCTTCCAGCTCGGTGTCCTCAGTTCACTGGGCAAGCCACTGGGGTTCCTCCACCTGTTACTGTATCTCTGACCCTGGCCAGGCCTTTGTTTAATGTAATTAGCCTTTTGTCAGATAACCTGACGAAGGCTATGGAACATTTATTCAACATAAGTTAGACACAATTGTGCAAACCAATATGAGGACAAAATCAGCAGGGTTGATAATAAACTGTTAGGAAGAGGTACGCAAGTAGATTGCAGAGTCATGACTTTTGCTGCTGCAGGGAAGGAAAGGGGAAGGGAAGAAAAGGATGAGGAGATATAAAATACATATAAACTGAAAACACAGTAAAAATTGAACAGCTGTAATAATATGTGGTAGGTGCATCTTGAGGCATAGAACATAATAAACCATTTATATTCTAAAAGATACTAAGCATCAAAACATAAGTGTACGGAATTTAAAGATTTTGGGGTACATTATAAGGCTGAAATATCCTAATGACCACAAGGTTTATGCTTTTAGGAGAGTTTCCTTCTCCCTGTGGCAGACGGTAAAGAGGTGTTAAATAATTTAATGTTTAAGTAAATCATTTTATGAGCAGGTATGTTCTGTGATTAATGAGGAGGAAGGGAGAGAGAAACACCATTTTTTCTTATGTAAATTACCAGAAGAACTAAACAAATAGATAAATATTTCATAATCCTTACATGTGAAAAATTTTACAGAGATACATCTTAAAGCCAAAGGACATAAATTGGGGGTTTATGTTATATGTATATTATATCGTGTTAAAACATTTTTTACGTTACTGGCTTTGTTTCCTTTATTTTCTCCCTTTACATGATGGACTGTATTCTCTTCTTCCCTCACAGATACTTTTGGTTATTTTGGTTATTTTGGTAATGATAATAGTAAAAATAAAATGAAATAGGTGGTTTTGGACTCTTAGAATACACTGACAAAAAAGTAGTGCCTGGGGATATAACAACTTGCATTATCATCTTTGATTTATTTTTTTATTTATTTATTGTCTTCCTTTCTTTCTGTTCTATCATGCAAATAACATACTTTTAAGTGAAGCATAAAGAATTATGAATAACATATTAAGAATCCATGTAACTATGTGAGGGTTTATGACCTTTACTGAGGGAATTCCAGCAAAATTAATTTACAGTGTCTTTAGGAGAGGAATAGAGTATATATGAAATGTGAAAAATATTTTTACACAGAAACCATTTGTAGTTAAGTGAGTGTTAATGTTAATTCAAAAACTTAATTCCTGTATTTTCCAGATTTTTTAGAAATTAATATTGTATCATAAGTCTCTGTTTATCTTTGGAAATTTTAATCTAATGAAAAAGTTTATCTGAAAAAAAGGCACTGTGTGTAGGACATGCAAGCAAGAAATCAATAATCTGTTTAGAAAAAGAACTTTTTTTATGAGCCATACAAAATGATTTAAAATAAGAAGAAGGATCTCTGCAGTAGCAAATGGTTTCGAATAAACATTGCATTGCATGAAACAAAAGAAAAGGAAAAAGGATTTTCTTTCAGTAATTCTACCACTTAGAAGAAAATTTCAAAGATCATCTATTTCAAAACTGTGGCAGAGTAAAGAGCATAGGCAAGATTAATCATTTTTGTTTGCTCAATGTCTTGGCTGCCAATAAAAATTAATGCTCAAAAGCATGTTAAAAATATTGAAATTAGGCACAGGCATTATTTTCTATTGTAGGTGCAGGAAATTAATGATTGGGAACTGAAGAATTTTCAGTGTAATGCCTTATGTACAGTGTTGTGATTTTCTGTAGGGAAGCCCACTAAAATTGTGAGTGCTAAATTACAAATAATTTTATACACGAAAGATTGAAAATGATGCAACACATCAAATATCTTATCTTAATGTGACAAGTCAAATACTAAGATGACAAGTGCCATATGTTCTTACTCATAATCATACTGTGGGTGCCTGAATTTTCAGGTGTTGGCAGGTAAAAGTGTTGCTGTGTCAGGAAACCCAGAAATCTGCTGTATCACTCAAAGCTACAATAATTTGCCCCTAAATCCTTGATTTTTGTTTGGACACCTACAGAAGTTAGAAGGTTAATGGTAAACTGAATCATAAAGTAACATTGGAAAGATACATTAAAATCACACTGTAAAAAAAAACCCTGTTCCCTTGTTTTTACATTATAACACCAAATTTGTTATGGTGATTTTACAGTGACATTCCTCTTCACCAGATTTCAGCATCACAGGTGTTTTGAAAACTCACAAAATGCTGAATGTAACTGTTGTTGCAAAGTACCGAAAACTCTCAGTGAAATGAACAGAGATCGCTTGGAGCCATTGTATCATACCTACAGACTAGTAGTACTGAACTAGTGACTTCACAGAAGCCCATGTCAAAGCATCACCCCAGAGGTTCTCCATGTCACATAAAGTTACTCAGTGTCAGCCCAGACCTGGGAATGGTACACCCATATCACAACAAGACGGAAACAGAAGATAAGGTTTTCTGCCTCTCAAACATCACGGGCTCATTTATAGCATAAACATAGGTAGCCAACAGATACCTATAAGTTTGACATTATATAATCAAATTCAGATATGATAGTTATTGGGGGGGGGCTGGGGAAGTAACAAAAAAGTTTGTCTTCTCATACCCACCTTCTCAACATTTATTTTATTAAAAGTGTTAGCCTTGATTACAGACACCAGGGTAAATTCATACATCTTTTTTGAAAGTCTCACTGAAGTCATGCATCTGCAAGTTCCCTCCCACTATCCGTTGTTGAGTCACTTTGCTGTCCTTCACTTTCTCATCCTATTTTTGCTCAGGAAATCCACAGAGAAGCTCTTAAATCTTCATTATTTTGAGTACTTTCACATTTGCTGTCATTTTTATCCATTCAGTTGAAAAATCTAACAATTTGTGCAAAATAAAGGATGTACTATGTATTATTTTACTACTTCTATCATGACTTTTTTCAACTTCAATTTCATATTCTCATTTTTGCTTTTTAATTCATAGAATCACAGAATGGTTTGGGTTGGAAGGGACCTTAAAGATCATCTGGTTACAACCTCCCTGCCATGGGCAGGGACACCTCCCACTAGACCAGGTTGCTCAAAGCCTCATCCAGCCTGGCCTTGAACTCTTCCAGGGTTCCAGGGATGGGGCATTGACAGCTTCCCTGGGCAACCTGTTCCAGTGCCTCACCACTCTTACAGTAAAGAATTTCTTCCTGATATCCAATCTAAATCTACCCTCTTTCAATCTGAGGCCATTACCCCATGTCCTGTCATTACACTCTTTTCTCTCTCTACATCCTGATGATTTTTCTTGAATACCAACCTCAACTCACATAACCTTTTCCTGCTTTCGACATAACTCTTAAATTCAGTGTTGTTTTTTTTTCTCCATCCTTTCCCTTTGAAATTTTCCAAATATTATCCTTCACTCAGCACCGACCCTCACCATTTCCCAAAACTCCTCTCCTTTTATAAGGAAGTTTTCATTTTCTTCCTTGCTAATTTGTTCTCTCTTTCTGTTACTTTCTCTTTTGCGTTTTTTCAATTTGAATATATTTTGAATTATTCTCTATTACCTCAACCAGCCATTTTCTTATTCTTTTTATTTCATATTTCTAGCTGTGTCTCTGGGGATTGTCTTCAATATTTAGGGATCTATTTTGCTTTTAAGCAAAAAGAACATATAAATATTGACTTCACCATAAAATCTTGTCTTTTTTCTGCAGAATACCTTTATGTTCTTGTCTGATCATTACCATTGTTTTCTGTATTCTTTTGGACATGTAAAGATATTTTCCCAATGAATATGGTCCCACAGGACTCACCAAAGATATTTCTCCGAGACAAAGGAGCTTCAATAACTGTATAGGCCTGGAGAGACTTGTCAGCTGTGGAAATCATGAGATCTTCACAGGAGTAAAACTTGTGTGAGCTCTCTCCCACTGTGCAAATATGATGTAAACTTCTGACATCTTTTGTTTCCATACTTTCACAATGTCTTAGTCTATGGCCCCAGTAAAAATGTGGTTTTATAGGTATGAAGAAAAAGTTACATTTCTAGACCCAGAAACAGTCAGATACTTTTAAAATGGACTAAAGAAAGGAAAAGGGAAAACTAAGGAAAAAGTGTAAAATGAAGAAGGGAAGGAAGGGAAGGAAGAGAAGGGAAGGGAAGGCAAGGCAAGGCAAGGCAAGGCAAGGCAAAATGAGAAAAGTGTAAGCTGATGCGTCTCTTGGCTCTCGTGTCTCACCCTTTTCAGATTTGTCACTAATCAAGTTCTTCACCACATCATCATCTCTCCTTTTATTTTCCTCCTGGCGCACTAATTATCATCTGTTACAAATGTAAATCAAGATTATAGCACTGAAGTATACTTCACATGTTGCATATACATGACTTGCAATATTTTATCAAGGTCGCTTACTCCTAAAAATAATCTGCATGTAACATTTCAAACCTGCTCTTGGCATTGTAAGGATTCTTCTTCAATAAATTCTGCAGAACCCAATGAGGAAATGGGACAACTCGGGAAAAAATTAAGCCCCTCTCACTCTTTTTTTAATGAAGCTATGCAGAATATTATTGTCTCTCTCACTAGCAAGGTGCCATGCTAAGAGATGGGAGAGCTATTGTATAACAATGCTATATGTGTTCACAAGAAGCCTAAGAAAAAAAACTATTGGCTTTCTCAGACTCTTAATAAAAGAGCAGTTGACTTGAATCCTTATAGTCACAGGCACAAAGCTTTCCATAACATGGATTAAACAAAATTCTCTCAGCTTAATGTCTTTCAGGGGCTGTATAATACATCCCTTGACATTATGGCAGAGGTTCTGCCATGTTGCCCACTGATTTCAAAGTTAGCAGGATCAGATTTAAAAAACAGTCAGGTATGTTTAGTGTGGGACCAGTCACTTATTTCACTGTTCAAATGTTATTTAATTGTATCTTGAAAAAATTCAGTGTCCTTGAGAATACTAATTAACGAACACCTTTGAGAAGTGTGAAACAGTATGTTAAATTACTCTGTAATACATTTTTTTTTGTATTTATATTAGTGGCCATTTTGACATACAGAGGATAATGCATTTATGGGGATTCATTTCTGCCAAAAAAGAAAGATGTCCCTAAGATCTGGCTTTATTAGCATGGTCTGTCCCAGATTTCCTGTCTGGCCTTGAACAAATCTCGGTGAACTCCACAGCAGTGCCAGTTAAGGTGATAAATCCACACAACTCAGCACAGCTCAGGTTCACTGTCTCAGCCACTGAAGCAGAAAAGACTTGTCTTCGCTGAACTGAGTTAATAATTGTTATTTTAAATGAAGTTTTAATTTCTCAGGAGAGTCTTTTCATGATTATACAAGCCAAACTGATTTTTTTCACACTGTCCAGCCAGTCACTCACACTGGCTTAGGTGAAGTCTGGATTACGCTGTCCATACCCATAATGCAGACATGACTATGGTGTCTCTGATCAAAATTCAGAGTAATATAAAATCTTCCATAGTGCTAAATGAGAGATTAGCTAACTCAAGCAGTGGATCCACAGCCTGGCTAGGAATTTGCAAAACATGGCTCACCCTAAATAGTCTTCTCCTGGCCTTTTCTCTGACCTCCCAAATACCTGAAGTTTCAGGATGCCACACACCTCTCTCCTCACTTTTGCGAACTACTGCCATGAAGTTAGAGGGTCACTTACAAATCAGGGAACCTGGGAATTCAGCCTTTCTTAGCAAGGTGGTTTCAAAGCCACACTATGACTTCTTGACAGAACACCTCAATCAGCTGGCTGTAGGGGAATTCAGACCCCTGTTGAGGTGTCTATGTACAAAACTCCGGTGGCCAGGCACAGGAAGTTTTTTTTCTTCCTGTGGGGACACATATGGTGGAGGTTTTTAGGTGCTTTCTCCCAGGACTATTTATGCATTTTACCTATGCACGTTGTGCTCTTTGAGGAGATATTTTATCCTTGAAAGGGAGAATAAAGAAAAAAAAAACAAAATACAACGCTTCCCTGTATAATTCATCAATGGCAAATCTTAATTTCATTAACACTCAGTTTCTTTTTTGAGGATAGGGTCACAGTTGCTGGCAGACTGTTCCTCAAGTACTCACGACATATAATGTGGGTGTGAGTCTTGAAGAGAATAGTCAGCTCTATTAATTAAAATTCAGTACTGCGGATACGCTTAATTTAAAATCCCTTAGAAAATTATGCACAGTTGGTTCATGTCCACAGATTTCTAAGAAATTATTTGTTACACATCTGCTACAATTTTTATTTCTATTCAGTGATTTCTTTCATAATAAACTCCAGCTTTTAAGGCAGTTTGGTAAAACTGTAAAATGCAGAAGGGCTGTAGCCCTCATAAAAAGGCAGCAATAACAAAGAAAATTGCTGTGAGTGATGTTCTGTCACGTAGGTGATAAAAAAGGATTAGAACCAAGTGCTTCATCGGTTGCTAATATTATCCCAGAATCACCACCACGCATTCTGGAAAGGAAGCAGCTGACACCCTGATTAAATCAGTACCTTTATACAATTAGTATTTCACACCTTTAAATGTGAAGTAAATCAATAAACACCACTCTAATTCAAGGCATCGAGAAGTAAAAGCCAAAGGGTATGAAAGGGTACCAGAGCAAAACTAGAGATCCTGTCTCAGAAAAGAATGTTTGGTCTTGCAGAGGTTTTCCTTCGGGCACACCGACTGCCCAGACCCCTTCAACATCTGTGAGTCTTGGAGTGTCTTGTGAAGGGATCTTGCTATGCCTGTATTGACAGTCTTGGAAGAGCTTCAAGCTCTTATCTCCTGGCGGGTGCCAAGTCTTGACTTTTTATCAGTGTGGGCAGACCACATTGACTTCATGGTGTCCTACAGTCAGGGTCCAGGATTAAGTAAAATGCCTCAGCAAGTTCAGAACTGCACCTGCAGTGGACTTTCTTGTTAGTCAGCAGCTTCCTTGCCTCCTGGCTTATTTTCTCGTCAGAGCAGTATAAGCTCCCAGGGAAGCTGTGAAACATCTTACTGAGAGAAATGTAAACTTTTGCGCGTGATTTAAAGCTGGTCTAGCAAAATTACAGGAAAACACATCATACGTAACGCAAGATAATACTCCTACATTTACAAAAGCTTGGTCTACACATTATAATAAGTCTTTTCTATCTCTTACCTCTAGGATCCTGAGAAATGGGATTAAAAGTAATAGCATTTTCCTCCCTGAACTGTAAAAATAGCCGAATTTTCCCATGTTCTTTGCTAAAGATGTGCCTCAGTAATGGTAAATAACATCACCTAGAGTGCATATTTTAAATTACATCAACATTTGACTTTTTTTTTTTTCTTTTTTCATGAGGGAACATACTTAATTTTCTGTGTATAGCAAGGATTTTGCAAACCTTCGTTCTGGAATATCCATGATAATCTACTCAATATCATTACTAAGGGCACTATTGCTTAGAGAGACATTGCTTTCAGATTTAAAGAATCTGCAAACGTAATGTGATATTTAAAAAATACAGAAGTGCTTGGGTTTTCTTAATACATTTTATTTTACAAGTGATCATTGACATAACCACTCGGTTTTTCCTGGCATTTGTGTCCTATCAAATAAAATACGATCAGCAAAACAGCTTTCATTAAACTGAGATGGAACCACATTTACTGCATTTTTAGCTACTGAAGTATGCATCTTACTGATAAAGCATATGGAATGTAAGTCAGAATCTCTCTAGCTATGCGCTCATCAGAATTACTGCTTTATATGCTTCTTCTTTTATAAAAAGAGGGGTTTTTTTCTTACCATGATTCATTTTTCCCAATTGTTCAAATTAGATTGTATTAAGAAGAAATCTAATTCTCCCTATTAATTTGCCTTGCAAATGACATAACAAAGCATAAAGACTTACATCAGGTGAATGTAATGGTCATTATTGATATTAATTTATGCAATAACAGAAACATTGTTTCTTAAGTATGTGATATGTCTCTGGAGTGGCCATATTAGAAGGCAGCAAGCCAAAAGGTTAACCTTTTTAAAGGAAATGGATTATTAATACCTTGTCAAAACTCTGGCATTTCTGTCTTTGCTACTATACTACAAGCTTGAAAAGTGTATTGCTAAATAAATGTGTGAAACTTTATTCCAAATCTTCTACACTGAATGTAACTGTTTGACAAGAAAGTGAGAATACAATGAAGATTCATAAACTTAGAAATAACACTGTTTGATTTTGGAAGATGAAACAAGTTTTCAAAATCGGTCAAATAGCTTCACAGTGCATAGACATTGTAAGTGTAATGGGTTGTGCAGCAGTTGAGAAGAATTACTTATGACATGTCGCTTAATACCTTAGAATCACCCCTAACAGCCCTATGATAACTCGACAATCAGTGACAAAAAAGAGGTAAGTTTTGAATTTACATTAAAACGATAAAAGAATGTTACTATCTTTTTTATAGAAATGGTGTGAATTCAATATAAAAAGTTCATGATTGAAATAATTTGAAATAGAATCTGGAATTTTAATTTAATTTGGGCTCTACAAACCAAACCAAACAAATCCTTAAAAGTAGTCTGCCATGACATCCTGGTCTCCAAGCTGATAAAATATGGGTTTGATGGACTGACAATTCAGTGGATAAAGAACTGGCTTGACGGCCGCACCTAAGGAGTGTCTGTCAATGGGTCCGTGTCCAAGTGGAGGCCAGTGACAAGTGGAGTCCCTCAAGGATCAGTACTGGGACCACTCTTGTTTAACATCTTTGTCAGCGACGCGGACAGTGGCATAGAGTGCACCCTCAGCAAGTTTGCCGATGACACCAAGCTGTGTGGGGCAGCTGACACGCTGGAGGGAAGGGATGCCATCCAGAGGGACCTTGACAGGCTGGAGAGGTGGGTCCATGCCAACCTCATGAAGTTCAATAAGACCAAGTGCAAGGTCCTCCATCTGGGTNNNNGAGAAAAGAGGGCTCCGAGGAGACCTTATAGTGGCCTACCAGTATCTTGAGGGGGCCTACAAGAAAGCTGGTGAGGGACTTTTTAGGATGTTGGGTAACGGTAGGACTAGAGGGCATGGATTAAAACTAGAGATGGGACGATTCAGACTGACGTTAGGAAGAAGTTCTTCAGAATGAGGGTGGTGAGACACTGGAACAGGTTGCCCAGAGAGGTGGTGGAAGGCCCATCCCTGGAAGTTTTTAAGGCCAGGCTGGATGGGGCTTTGAGCAACCTGATCTAGTGGGAGGTGTCCCTGCCCACGGCAGGGGGGTTGGAACTAGATGATCTTTAAGGTCCCTTCCAACCCTAACAATTCTATGATTCTATGATTCTATGTCTTTCCATTACAACAAACAGCTCAGTAGGAGATAGGATAAACAACAACCTTCTTTCTCATTCCTGATTTTCAGGTTTTCTTGATATGCCCTGGTTATGACAAGGAAAATATTGCATCCCTCCTTGAATATATGACCTCACCCACTTTGACTTTGACAAGAGAAAGTAAGCTTCATTCTTCTGTGCATTCTGGCTAGAAATAGATATGGTATTGACCTCAAATGTCTCTAAGTAGAAGGTTATTCTCAAAACAAGTCAGCAAGCATACTTTAATAACAGGAGGTTAGGTTGTTCTTCATGCTTGTTGGAGAAGTTTTATTATGATTCTCATTTGTTTCAAACCCAATTTGTGATGCATAATGACAAAAACTTATTAACCCTTCATGACCTCTTAAGGTCTCTGTGACAGGAGCTACTAGTAACAGCCCATTTTTAATGGCAGGATATTCACAACCTACTAAGCACTAATTCACACCCTGCTAAGCATTAATTGAACATTTGTTGACAGTCTGAACAAACACAGTGGCCACCTTTCCTTAACACCATCAACGTCTTTATCCCAGACCAAAAGACCAGACACCAGGAATGTAAGTGTGTAAAGCCACCAGTAGACACCCTCTATTTTTAACTGTTCTGCTACAAGTGAATGGTAGAGGTAGTGGAAAATAGGGAGGATATCTTTCAGAGATACTGAAATTTACAAAGACAGTTACTGAAGAATGCCATTTGCTCTTCACTCTTTTCCTGGCAAAACACAGTTGTTTTTGCTTAAGCACTCTTTAGGTAATAATCTTCTTTAGGGACTCTTTGCTATGCCACAGTGAGGAGGTCAAGCCGCTACTAGGGCATTAGGTACTGTCAGAAGGAGAAGTCTAGTTTTGACCTCTGATTCTCAAGTTCAAAATTGAAGTTTTAGAGTGTAGCCTAGTGAATGGGACTAACTTTTGTGTTTTGGGGGGCTGAGGGGTGTGTGTGGGATGGGAAGGAGGGTGGGTTGTTTGTTTTGTTTATTGGGTTTTTTTTTGGGGGGGAGGGTGTTTACTTTTGACTATTATAGCTCTCAGTGTACCAGAAGTTCTTTTTCTATGTGAATAACTGAGTCCTCACAGTGTTAAACACTTACGTTTGAAATCTGCAAATTTAATTAAGGGTCCTTGTCACATGTCTACTGCAAATTCCTTACTACTAAAACTCTTAATTTTCATTAAAACCATGACACTATTAAGGTAAGAAAGTCATGCCCCTTATCACCACTAAACTAGAAGGTAGAACATTGCTGATCTAGTCACTCTTTGTCACATTTATTTCTGTTTATGGAAAAATATGTTATGGAAGATTGCATCATATTAAAGGTTTTGTGGTTCTGAGCAGTGCATGTGTAAGTCTACTTCCTGTCTCTTTATGCCTAGAGCATCCATTAATAGGAATATTATCAATTCCAGCTGCCTACAGGCAGATTGTAAGGAATGCGTTTGCAAAGCAATTTGGTGCATAAAATGTGCAGCATTTTCTGTGCCGTATCAAATCATATTTCTTCAGTTTCATTTTAAATTCATTTACTACAGACAATGTGACAGTCTGAGAGCATGATCTTATGCAGAATACAAGGCAGTGAGTTGTCTGCAGGGCTCCTAACTGAAGCACCTCAGCTCCTATGGGGAAGTCGGCAAGGAGACAGAGCCAGGCCTTTCAACATGCAGCATGGGGGGAAGATGAGATGCAGTGGGCATAATTTGAAACAAGGCAGTTTCAGACTGGATGTAAGGAGAAACTTTTTTCCCATGAGGACAGTCGATAAGTGGAGCAGGTTGCCAAAGAGATTGCACTGTCTCTGTCTTTGGAGGCTTCTAAGACACCCAGACACAGCCCTGAGAAACCTGGTCTGACCTCAGAGCTGCCCTTCCTTTGAGTAGGAGGTTGGACTAGAGGCCTTCTGAGGTACCTTCCCACTTGAATTGCCCTTTGATCCTATGAAATACAACCTGATTTGTGGAGGAAAAAAAGACATCACTACTACATTTTCCAAGGTATCTTTGCTTATGCATCTAGCTGAACAGCATTTGTAAGACTGTATTTGACAGTCTCATTTCATTGCTTTAGCAGCCTACTTTTGCAAAGCATTCTAGTGTCAGTTTATAATCTGTAAGCATACCATATATATTTATTCACCAGTTTCCTTTCACTAAAAATGTTTTTTATAATTTTATTAGAGACTGCATTATGAAGAAAAAATATCTTAATCGCATCATAGATCTTGCCTACATAGCTCAGCTTCAATTGTGAAAACCTAACATTTCTGAATTCCATGTTTTATTTATAAAAGCATGTTACATCAATTGTTTTTTTTTTTAAACGAACTGTCGATATTGTATCATAAAGATTCAAAATAATTGAAAATGTATTATCTTGAGAATTTGTCTTTTATGTCTTGTTGCCTAAAAAATTTATAACTTACCGTAAAACTCTGATGAGCATTCCTAATTCTTATCCATACCAACAGTAGCTCTGGGCAGTCAAGCAGTATAACATTGCATGCTAATATACATTGAAGTGAAGTTTCAAACAAAAATGAATGATAGATCTCATGTTCCACTAAAATTATTTCAGATATTAAATTACTGAGATAATTTTACAGCTTTAGTGTTACTTCTGTGTAAGAAAATGCAATTTGAATTAATTTTTAATATATTTTTGCTGGTTTTCCTCAAATAAGAAGGCAAAACAACCTAGTGTAAGTTAGTTAGTTTCTTCTATTTTTTTAATAAATTTCAAGTGGAAGTTACTTTTACGACAATAAAATGAATTAAATACATTAAGGTGCATTTAATGAGTGAACAATAGCCTGAAAAATAAGTAAATTTCATGTAACATCTGTTGTAATAAAATATATTTATCAATTCCAGTTACTAGGATCTCTTGAGGCAAAGGATGATAGAGATGTAGAAAGGGGAAAGAAAATATGTTGCAGAAATAAAATTGAAAAGTTTATGAATTCTAAGGGCGATGGAAAATTAAAATTACATTAATAGTGTGCTGAGTTAGGATACAGAAGAGAGTTCTATTATTAGTTTACCAATAATTTTTCCTTCATTAGTGGAACAGCAAATGCACAATAAAAGGTCTAATAGGAATGAACTCTATTTTCTTCAACAATAATTCAGATGTCTTATTGGGACAAGGTATTCGGCCCTTGGCCTCACAGTTTATTCACCTGGGAACCAATTATTGACTTCTAAAATGGAGCACCCTTCCAATAAATTTTAAATAATTCATACCCTAATTTCATGTATATGCATCAAACTGAATCAAGTATGATCATAAATTTTAATGAAAAGTGCAAGATTCTCTCCATAATAGTTCATCTTGTAAAAATTGCCAGGTTTCATTCTGCTTACATTTGTTAGTAAAAAAAAATTTTTCAACAGTATTAAACACGGGTCATTGATTTTTAAGCCTTTAATTCTTGCCTACTATTTTTATACACAGCAGAGGATGAGAATGCTTATAAAATCTTGTATAAACACATTCATAAAGAGTATAAAGAAGAAAAGCTGAGTCAGAACCCTGATAAGCATTAATAAATCTTCATGTACATTACAGCCCTCAGAAATGTTGACAATTATTCAGTGGCTGTGCATCAGTGCTTATGTATGATGCTTAAAGACTGTAATTATCAGTAAAAATTTTGCATCTACTTCATCTCATTCAATATGAATCATGACTGTCAAAAATATTGTGTACACTAAAAATCGTCATTAGGTTAAAAACAATTTAGATTTCTTTTATGTGGAAAGAAATAATTTAAAATAACTTCCATCTAGCTAGCTATTTAGTTATTTCTTTCCTTCCCCTACACCATTTAAAAATTATCTGAAAACAACTTTGGTGTATTTCATTATAACTACACACTCACTGCTGATCATTCAGATTCAGTTAGTATAAAATTATTTGTCATATTGAAGTAGAAAATGAAAAGATAAAATTTTTCGGGGCTAGGAAAATGTGCAGTTTTGTCCTTCTAGACTCCTATTGTTACTCACAGGGAAGAGTGGTTTTTTTGTTCACAGTAAGGAATGCATAATGTTTTGCTTCAAAATGTGATGGATTAATTAGACCCTTTTGTAAACCTTAGCATGCTACAGAGAAAGATTGCATGAAGTTCATCTCACCTAACAGTAGATATCCCAAATGCAGAACTCTCTGACCTTGTCAACATAGGCTATTTTTTTAGTCAGTGGCAAGAAACCAAGCCAATTTTTGGGGAGTATCCTTCTGACCTACTTTTTATACAGTAAATCACAGATAAAAAGATAATAATCCAATAGGCAGCAGGTTTCTTTTTTTTTCTCTTCTCAAATCTGTGTGTAGGATGCATGATAACTGCTTTGGTCCAGAAACTATATTGTTAGCTGTGTATTGTTTTTTAGAAGATTTGAAAGTGTAACAGATTTTCTGATGGATCTATGCAGAAGCCTGAAACTTGCTTGTTACAGTCAGTAAGTGATCCCAAGTCTATTGGCGTAAATCAACCTAGATGTTCAAGAGATTCAGTGATGAATGCATCAGGTTTAAAAGGTAGGGAAGATACGCAGTCAAGAAGACAGTGAAACAATAAAAGCATTTAGGTAAACAAATAGTTTGCAAGCAATGAAAACAAATAGATGTAAGTAGTAAGAAAAAATGGTGTGAAAACTTCCAGAAGCTTAGTCATTAATCTAAAAAATGAAGAAGTACAGAACAAGACAATTTTAAAATACCTAATGCCAAAGCATATTAGTGTCAGCTGGAAAAGCATTAATTTTAAACAAGGAAAGTCCTTGGTGCTTTGTTTAAGTCCTGTTGTAACTGTCACTGGACAGGTGAGTTAGACATATGGGGTCCTAAAGAGATGATAAAGGGAACGATGTGATGAGCTTGTAATTGCTCTAAAAACTAAGACTGAAAGCAGAGATCACAGAGGGACCTAAATAAACAGGTGGGACAGATACAAACAAGCAAAAAGGCAAACACAACAGACAGGTGGTAAGAGGTAGAAATTAAGAAAACAGTTTCATATACTTATGTTTCAAGGCCAGTGTTTGAAAGGCATATAGGAAGAATTCAGAACTATGCAACCAAAAGATGTTATGGGGAAAGCAGGCAGACTGGAGGGGCTAAAACCTGCATGAGATATCTTGAACATATCTAGAATATGTTTCTAGATGTATGATAGAAAAGACCAGAAATAACGTATCATGAGGTTAGGCTAACTGAATGGCATGTGGAAGACTACAGGATGTGACAGTCAACAATATGAGATGTTGATGAAATCACCGACAGCACCATGCTTGTGGCTGAACTACAGAGTGTGTTAGGGGAACTACGTGAAAAACAAACAAACACACACCATAGACAGCTGAAGAGGATTCTTGAGAGAACTTTGTGCAGCAAATACCAGTAGTGCCTTGGTAACTCCACTGGTAATCCATAAGAAGTAGAGATGACCTAGGTAATTGTAGCAGAAATACTGAAATACTAAATACTCGAGAGGTGATTATACCGCTGTATTCAGCATTGGTGCTACCTCGCCTTGAGTACTGTGTGCAGTTCTGGGCCTCACAATTTAAGAAGGCTGTTAAGGTCCTTGAATGCATCCAGAGGAGGGCAATAAAGCTGGTGAAAGGGCTGGAAGAAATGTCCTACAAGGAGAAGCTCAGGACTTTGGGTTTGTCTAGTTTGGAGAGAAGGAGGCTGAGAGGCAACCTCATTGCTCTCCAGCTTCCTGAGGAGGGGAAGTGGAGAGGGAGGTGCTGAGCTCTTCTATCTGGGATCCAGTGACAGGACACGTCAGAATGGTTCAAAGCTGCATCAGGTTTAGACTGGACATTAGGAAGCATTTCTTTATGGAGGAGGTGATCGAACACTGGAACAGGCTTCCTAGAGAGGTGGTAAATGTCCCAAGCCTGTCAGTGTCTAAGAGGCATTTGGACAATGCCCTTAATAACATACATTAACTTTTAGTAAGCCCTGAAGTTGTCAGGTGGTTGGAGTAGATCATTGTCATAGGTCCCTTCAAACTGAAATGATTCTATTCTATTCTATTCTATTCTATTCTATTCTATTCTATTCTATTCTATTCTATAAACTTGTTATCAGTGGAGAAAAAGTAATTAGGGGTGGGCTGTTTATTTGGAAGGTGGTTGTAGAAGAGAAAGGGAGGCACTAAAGCATCAAAAAGAGTGTCAAGACATGGGAAAAAGGATAATAAAATATGCACCCTAGCTGACTAGGGCTATTGAGGGCTGCCTGCTGGCCAGCCCTGTCTTTTATTCAACCATGAGCAGATGATACGTGCAAATGTCATGAACAAATGATGGTGAGGATGAGATTCCTCTCACTTAACTCTGGCTATCATATTCAAATCTGATGACGAGATGAATGACTCCCTGCTTGTGCCCGTCTCTTCCCTCTGCCAGCCTATAGGCAGACTAAGCTACTTCAAGTTATAGTTTTTTAGATCCCTATTTTTTTGTGCGATTAAGCAAAAAAAAAAAAAAAGCAAGAATACTGTTAGGATGTAAAAAGCTGAGATATAAATTCATCTTACTTAAACCCACATAAGACATAAAAAATGCAGTTACAAAATAAGGACTGGCAAGGTGACAAGGTTAATTTGATATAATGGAATTTACAAAGATAGAAAGGCTTTCAAGTACTGCTTAATAAAACCTTCAGGGACTAAGAAATCTGCAGAGGCTCAGTTCATTTTCCTCATCAGATTTATCTGAGGATAGAAGAATTTCACTAATTAAAAGCTGATGCACCTTTTGGGTCTCATAAGGGGTTCCGTATTAGTCAGTCTGAACCATAATAAATTCTTCAAAGCCTCAGAAAAAAGTGGGAGCAGAAAAGAGCAGGGAAGGATCTTCAGGATCAATGGTGCTTATTGGCATGTGTGCTGGCAGTTTGCATTTTGATTTTGGGTATTAATGTTACCGCTATTTGATCTCAGTCATTCTACAGTCATAATTATTAATAAAAATAAATGAAGAAAAGCACAAAGAGCTGGTATGTGGCAGGCTTTCCTTGAGATATATATAAGGCTGTCTTGTTCATACAAACTTCAATTATTTTAACCTAATAGTTCAAATTCTTTTATACTTCTTGATTTACATTTTCTTTTACACCTACTGTTTTCATGACAATTTGGAAAATGAAAAAAAGGAAAAAATCTACTACAAAAAATAGAAAAGAAATATTGATAATTATCAGAGGCTATCTTTTTTTTAGACTCATCAAATAGTCATGGAAAATAAAAAATAATTCGTGCTTTATATTTGTGCACTTTGCATTTGTTGCTGGAAATCATCTTCATCAAAGTTTTCCATTTCATTTGTAAATGATCTAATTCATCCAATATGGGAAAATTCAAATTCTTTATTTTTGGTGCAATTATCTGTTACATAAGATGAAGGGTTTATGATTCATTGAGTGAAACAGCAAATTTTAAAAGAAGAAATAACTTCTTAAAATCAAATATGTATGACAGTTTGATAAAGTGAAAAGGAAAGTTACAAAAGCAAGGTCATTCAAGACTTTTTTGCTTTTATTTTCCAAATACTGAAGTATTTTTCAAGTCTAAAAGTCATCCTTTGAAGAACACTGAAAGAATGTTTGGGTGTATTTGATGATCCATTTGTGAAAATTCATCAGTGCTTTTAAATAAATTATCTGGAAGTGCAAATTATTACATTTGCAGCTGAACTATGTAAATTCAGGACATAGTGATGTCTCTAAGATTGCTAATGATGTTGCTAGCTAATTATACAGCCCAAGTCACTGTCTAAAAATTATAGCTCCTTTTTTGACCTGTTTTGAAGACTGGATTTATCATCTTGTAATAATACAAAACTTAAAAACTTTTTTGTATTTTTTTCTTAAGGATAGTAATACGTGGGAATATAGATTGATTATTCCCATATTACCTTCTTGGGCACACCTTAAATACATTAGGAAGTCATTTTCATGTGCTTCTGAACTTCTGAGCCAGAACCAGGAATGCAGACTTTTGGAGACAAAAAGGCAAGCTACTCAGTCAAGTAACAACACACAAGCACAAATTCTGTAAGTATTGGCATTTGAATTCAGCAAGGGTACAAACTCAGTGCTTATGGTTATATGCCTATCAAGATAGATGAGGCTCATGGTTTCTGATCCTCATTAATAAGCAGATGCTTAATAGAGAAATAAGGAACATTTTAGTTTCATTGCTACTGCTTCAAAGCTGCTTTATTTTCTAATTACTTACCAATAGCAAGTAGCTAAATTTCCATGTATCTTGCTTCAGTGATAAAGCATCTCAGGGGCTGCATCATGCAATCCAATGCCCAGAAGATCTGTATGTTGATTGGGCTTTCTTTTCTGAAATGACTGTGAATGCATAGATCCTTTTATTTTGATAAAAAAGAAATCAGCAAAGTAATGAAACACTGATACAATCGTCTCTTCATTTGATGCAATCAATCCATTCCAGAAAGAACTACTTTCTAATACAAGCACAGAAAATTGAGCACCTCTTGGGCATAACTATATTGTATTAATGCACCTCATCACATTTCAAAGACAGTAAAGCAAGGCAAGTCTATACAGGCAGGGGACAGGACCTGGATTTTATGGCCCAGACCAATAAAGTCAATGGAGCAATGCCTATTTATATGTATTGATAGCCTGTTCCAAAGCCTACATTAAGGTCACAGTTTTATTACCTCTAACAATCTCTGATTTATCTATTTTCTTCAATTAACTGTGATACGTGAAATTTTAAATATATGCATTTTATTAATAAAGTGTGACATGTACAGTATACTTTTTAAGGGACATATTTGATGAGACAAGAACATTCAGAACAATAAACATGGAACAACAGGGAAATAACTGAAAAGCTTTAGGGATCCAACAATATATGAGAAAGCCATATAGAAATTTTTTTGTCATTCGTTAAGCCAGTGAAACAGCATAAACTACAACAGAACAATATCTCCTGTTGTTTTACATACAATTTAATAAAGGCTGTAAGGATATGTGGAAGGAGACTGTCTGCTTCTCTAAGGGTATCTGGTCAAAGGAGCCACAAACCAGAATGTGCAGAGACAAACCTGACCAACAAATGAAAAGGAGGGTCATGACAAGAACAAACCTCGTCAGCTGCAGTAATTGGTAAGGAAATGTAGAGTGTGAAAATGTTTACAGAGTTCTAGAGTGGAAGATAAGGAAAGGGAGGGAGGCAAACACACAGACCTAAAATCTGGCCAATTAACATTAATAAAGAAGGAATCAGAAACAAACGCAGTCAGTCACACTGGTTGATGAGCAATCAAGAAACTGCAGGCAAACAGGGACTTTGAAATGGATGATGATGCAAACCTGAGGGTCCAGAATATTGGAGAGGGTTGGTGGCAGTGTGCAAACTGATGAGGCAATGTGCAGGGAAGGGGAAGCAAGGAGGAGCAAAGGAGGAATAGACAGAAAAGGGTATAAAATAGGGCTGATTGCATGTTAATTTGAGTTGGTTGGTACGTTTGTTTAGCTGAGCCCTGCACCTGATTGCCACAATCTGTCTTGTCTTCTCATATCTCCTTATCAAATGTTTTCTTAACTCTTTGTTTGCATAATCTCACTTTCTATCCTGTGTGTGTGTATGCTCCAAGGACTCAGTGTCAGCTGCTGGGGGATCTGGGTGACAGCTCCTGGAGTCAGACCTGGGGTGTGGGCACCCCCGGACTGGAGCCTGTGGGATCTCAGCATCAGCTGCTGGAGCCAGTTGGGACGACTGTGTGAATGCTGACTGTTTGCAGAGAGCACCAAGCTGGACCAGCCGGCAAGGTGGGGACCAGCGGGGTGAGTAAGAGGGTCCATGATATGGGCAGGGGTGCCAGGCAGGCAGAGATGCCATGCTGGTCCTGGGGGGATCCATGAATGTGTGCGTGCTTGTGAACCTGGAGAGTGCCGTGTGTGTGGTGACCTGCATTGGTGACTTCTGCCTCTGCCAGCCCAAGAGGAGGAGGGGATGGGGCTATCTGGTGTGAGTCCTGTATGTGGGTGCTGTTGAAGGCAGAGCCTTGTCTGTGGCCATCAGTGTGACTGACCGTGACTGTGTTCTCTCTGTGTGTGCATCTATATGTGTGTGTGTGTACAAAAAAAAAAAAGAAAGTAATCTTCCAGCAAGATAGAAAACATAGATGAAAGGAAGAGCTCACAGTAGAAGTGTCAAAGAGTGACAGTCATGGTGAAATGTTGTTAACACAGTGAAAAATGAAAATACAGTAAATCCAATTCAAGACCAATACATAAGCGACTGACGACATCGGATTTTTGCCAAGCTCACCTTGTGAAGATTTTCCCCATTAGTCTGAATTGTACGTCCCACCTAAGAAAGATTCTGCCTTTGAGTTAGTCCTGCAAAAGTGAAAAGAGGTATGTGGTGACAGACCAGCAAAATAAGGATGAAGGAAGAATTTATTCCAGACAGTATTCCCAAGCAATCTCTTCTAGACGTCTCAGTGGAAAACATAAAATTTCCCTCGACACTTGAAGTTAATCACTACATGTACTTTTTCAAAACCATGAAAATCTGGAGACAAGGAAGTGATAATGTATACTTAGGGAAAAAGATAATGTGGGTAGAAACCTTTCAAAGGGAAGGACAATCCTGCTTGTAATAGTTTTTTGTGTGTATTCTAGACCATCAAAAACCTGCTAGAAACTGTACACAAACAATCATACAATACATATAATGACACAGAAACATTAGTTTAGCCTGTGCTTATAAAAGTCATTAAAGCTTTTTGTTTCAAATGAAAGAGAAATGTGCTTTATTAACATAGAACTTGATGACTATTTGCTCTGAAGGATAAAAGACTGCAAAAATACAGTAATCTTTCAGCAGAAAAGTATCTCCTATTTGATAAGGTTTCTTTATCTTTATTTTTGTCTGATTTTGAAAGCTACATAATACTTGCATAGTTTAAGCATAGTGTCCCTTCCTCCACTCCTTCCCACAAAAATACACATAAAAGCCACAGTACACAAAATGTTTAAGAAGCCAAATGCACAAAAAATGGCCGAAATTAATTATTTCAGTGTCTTCTAACTTAACGTGAAATTAAGTTCCAGTCTTACATCTGGATCTTGGATTTGGTTTCAGCACTCTTTAAAGGAATTTTTTCAGCATTTTATATACTCACTTGAAAAAATAATGTAGTTTGTTGAAGAAGAGTGGCAGAAAATAAACATGATTGCTTTGAGACACAGTTATTAACTTATACAGAAAATATCCTAAAAGTGAGAGACTGACTTTACAGACACATCTATTATTATGTAGGAATGGAAAATAGAGACTTTCAAAAAGATGATGTTAAGGAAGAATATCCCCAGGAAAAAAATGGTCACTCTGGAGAAAGTGATTAGTCACTCTTTTACTGCCCTAGTAAGGGATATTGAAGGAACAGTACCTCTCTTTCAGAACATAGGAGAAAAACACACAGTACAAACTAAGGTTTTAAAGGATGGTAGCAATTTGTTTTTCTTTGAGGGACTGCTTGGTATCCCATGGTCAATAAACAGGTGAGAATCAAGGAAAATTATTAAACTGATGAAGAGAGAGACATGTATGTATAATAACATAACAAAAAAGACTAACAAACTCAAAACAATTACAAAAAAAACAGTAATTATATTTAGCTATATGTCTCCAGCTGAAATTCATATATGAAATGCTCTTTCTTAATAATAGATTTCTCAATAAGGAATGCTGCCCTGTAGACAGTGAATTTTCAGTGAAGTATATCTTCTGTCGGGTTCAGTAGTTTAAATGAAATGACAAACATGAACTATCTTAAAAAAAACAAACTAGGCTTTCTTCTGTCATGAAGATACTAAAACCATGTTTTTTAATATATGAAATGATATAAATAAAATTTANATGAAAATTATGATATAAAATTTATACAATTATTTTATAGCACGTTTAAAGCTGAATCTATTAGTATATTATAGGAGTATTGCATATTCTATTTTATTTTATATAATATTTTATATGTTGTAATATTTCTATATGGAAGTATAGGTATGAACCTATACATATTTCAAGGGGTTTTTTACATTAAAAATTGAATTTTGATATGTTGTCACTTTCAGAATGAAAATAATTGTGACTTCCTGTAACTTTCAGAGAAATATAACATTCTACACTTATTTGAACATATCTAACATTACATAATATTTTTTTTCTCACAAAGGGCTACTGGGCGAAGATAAGTAAATTCATCCTCTCATTTATACATATGTTACCTCAGTATTTATTTTCTATTTTGTTTCATCCCTGAAGTAAACATAACCCTGCTGTGATTTTAATGTGTCAAATAAGCCTGTACTTCTCAAAATCATAGGACAGAAAAGCAAATGCTACTATTTTGTGAACATTTTAATCAGTTACATTTTGTTTTTTATTCTCCATTGTTTATTGGAACTCTCCTTGTGGCAGGTGCAGAAAATTACTTCACTTCACATGAGGAAGTGAAGAGATTTTTAAGTACCTAAATAAGGGAGTAAGGGGTGTAAGAGGAAAAACTGGGAATACAGATAAATAATTGAGGATTAGATGAAGCTTGGTTGTACTTTTCCCCTCCCTCGAAATTCAAATTAAATTATTTTTACTTAGATCCCAGTGTAAATAAATCAGAGGCATTTGAATGATTAAACCTCAATTAACAATCTGAAAATGTTTAAACATGTACATGAATGTTTGCAGGATGTATTTAAATTTATACATCACACATTGTAATACAAACAAAATAACAAGTTTATAAAATTTAGGATTAAAATGGAGACATAATTTTGCAAGTGCTCCTGCTCAATAAAAAGTTAAACTTTTTTGTTAATATTGACTATTCAAATTAAAATTATCTGACTGGAAGCATAAATTTATTATTTTGCCATTAACAAAGTCCAATTTTAATTGTATACTTCTGTAGTGAGCAAATGAATTTGAAACATACTTTAATAATGCTATACTAGCTTCAATGATAAAATTAACTTCTTAAAAATTATTTATTTTCTTTGTATTAGATATGTTCATTACAATGCTTTGTTATAAAGCAATCTGAAAAAAAAGAAAAGGAAAAAAACCTGTCATCTGTATTTACTGCAAGAATTTTTCCTTAGATATCTGCAAAAGACTTCTATCATGAAATTGGTACCTGAAATTTCAGGGAAACTGGGGGGAAAGGTCAACTATTGTAGCAAAATGATTGGAAAGATTAGTGAATATGGCCATTGCAAACACTAAGAAAAAATGGTTTAAGTTACCAAAACACCATTTACATCAACAGTAAATATATGTCAATCTATTTAAAACATTGACACACAATATTTTATCATTTATATACCACAATCTTGGCTTACATGACAACAAGTCTCATCAGAGGTGACAAAGTTATCAGTTACTTTTAAAATCTGGAAATCTGGCATTTTATTTTTCTGGGACTTTATAGAAAAAAAAAAATGGTAGGATACAACTCACCATTTGCAAAAAAATAAGGTGTGTTGCCCTTTCTTTCTATTGTCTTTTGTTACATATTGCTCAAAGGGATGAAACAGAAGAAAGTCCTTGCTGCTTTAGAAAAGCAGAACTCCACAGCTTGACACGCATGGAGATTACAACTTTTTTTTTTCTTCCCCAAAAAGAAAATTAGGGGCATATGTTTTCTGTCAAATATTTAATGCAATTTTTTTCAATACGATAGAATATATGCTCTCTTGCTATGTGAATAATTCAATAGAAATGTCTAGAGATGAATGAGATATGCTGTTAACAAAAAATGTGCCACGCTATGCCTTTTAAAAATCCATTAGTTAATGTGTCAGATAGAAGGAGGCAACTGTGATAAAGCACAGGTGCTGAAACAAAAAGTAAGCACACATGTGAATTATCTACCTTATGTTATGCACGTCCTCATTGCTGAGAATATCCTCAAAACAGCAGTAAAGCCAGTAGAATTTTTAAGATCGTTTCATAATCTAAGGAACTTCAGAAGGTGCTTTAATAACTTTGAAGGCCTTTTTTCCTGCCCACATGGTAGACATCATAATTATATTATTCACTGACATGTCACCATAATAACTTCAAGTCCCAAGTATTGCATGGAGTAGGAAATCACTGGTTTTGACTTTTCAACAGTGTCTATGTTCCTACCCCTGAGAATTTGCAAGTCACTACTCTAAACGCTGGATATGTTGCTATGTTATTTTGCCCACAATTTCACCTCTTCACTGACAGGATTGAGGCATCACCACCTAAGCTCAAATGCTCATGAGCCTTGCAATTTAAGAGCGTCTCTTGTTACTCTCAGGATTTTCCCTGGCAGTTTCATTGGTGCCTGCATGGATCAGCAGCACTGGAAAACAGCCTGAGGGCTGGACAAGCCTCAGCAGTCTCTTTCATACCATCCCTGGTCTGAGTCCCCAGAAAGGAATAAACCTCCCTAGACAGCAAGTCAAGCAGGCAGATGTGGATGTCTGCCTCTGTGGTTGGGAGTCTCCCACAGTCATCACCCACCACTTCCCCCTGGTGCAGGTGCACAGTTCAGGCGTGTCCCACTGTGGTGCCTCCCCAGGCTGAGATTTCTTCCCCGTGTGTGGTACCAGGGCACTGAACTATTCTGCAGCTGCAGGTCTCTGGGTAGAAAAGGAGCCTTCCTCCTGCTGCCAGAAGTCACACGTTCCCAGTCTTCTCTGAAGTGGCAAATTGATACTCCCCTTGCTATTAGCAACACACCACTAGTTTGCATGACCTGTTCTAATATGCTTAACTTTCAGCTCAGAAGGTTTTTCTTCATAATCCTTCAGCTCCCATCAGCTACCCTGGCAAGTTAGTAACACCCTTTTTTTTCTGTTTGCAATTCTACATAGAGTTCCAACACAACAGACTGTTAGAAACAGCGCTGTTGAAAAGACTTTGTATTCCCCTGAATGACACAAACAGGAAAAAAAAACAGCGTGCCACATTGAAGCACACATAGATGCTTTTTTGTATCCCCTGTTCAGCAGCCACTAGTTTCCTTTCTGTTTCTCCATACAATATTGATGTGGTTAACACGAAAGGAAAAGTTTCTGCAGCTCTAGTTATGTGGAACACTGTCCCTGTACCTTTCCACCACAGTGACTTTGCAATTTGTTTCAGATGTTGGTGGACTGCATTTTTCTATTAAGTTGCTTCCAAAAATTTCTCTGTCTCTATTGTTTATCTCCATAAATGTCTTGTTTATCTGTGGAACACGATGAAACTCAGCATGAAATACGTGATGATACTTAATATGAAGTGCTGCATTAATATGGGCTGCTTAGGCAAAGGACTGCAAAGAGAAAAAAAAGTGTCACTTCCAGAAGTGACATTTTCAGGGGTATATTTTCAGCTCCCAGTGCTCTATCCCTGAGCTCAGAAATGGAAACAATACAAAAAAAAAGATTCACATTGTTCAAAATGATGTTAGTAAGAATTCCAAAGCAATATTAGTTGAGTAACCTCAACAGGTCAATATGGTCATATTGCTTTTGATTTCACTGGTACTCCACTGATTTGCAATTTACTATTGTACTTGTGAGATTTCAGTTCTCTAAGTACTGCTATCCAACATCTTGTAAGTCTTACATACTTTGTTCTTAGAAGATTGCAGTTACATGGGCTGTACTGGTATATATTCCAGTGTATAAAACCGTGTTCTGGATTGGCAAGACGCTTTCACTATAAATCATCCACTCAATATTCATATCATCCTAAACCCCAATATTTTCTTTAAAACATAAATTAAAAACAATTCTTTAGATAGATATCAAAAAAGTAGTTGTACAGGTTTATTTTCCAGCAGAGTTCTTCAGGGTCTGATTTATTCTATTTAATATTTTAATTTACATAGTGTATACTGTATTGATTTCTTGTTCTCCCTTTTTTTTTAAAGTCAAATTATTGTGTGAAAATGTTTCCAGTGCTTTGCAGAAGTTTATTATACTAGCATCGTTATTTTTATTAATGGTATTGTAAATCCAATGAAAAATGACACTAGGTTAATGTAACAAGATCTATTTATTATAAATCCTATTGATTGTCACCAGCTATGCTTCCAGTACTTATTTTTATTATTTTTTTTATTGACAAGTTCAGTATCAGAACTCCATTTTTTTTTTCCAGGAATCAATACTAATTTGACAAACCTAATTCCTTGAACCAATTTATTAATGCTTTAAAATATCAGGTTTTCTACTCTCTGACCAACTTGCTTTGTTCGTTCCCAGGTTCGTTCTTTAATGGGTGCATTATGATTTCCTAAATTTCTTCTCAAGCAGATAATTTCAAAAGAAAATTTAACTTTATTTCCTGTTGTGTAACACAGTCAGCTATTAATGTAATGGGTTAACTTCTGATACATAATCTTGCCTTTTTCAGAGGTACAGAATGTGAGTATTACTGAGACTTTGCCTTTACATACCTCCTTAGTATCAAATATACCCTTTATATCTACTGGACAAATTTAAATAAACTATAAAAATATGTCTCCATAGGACTAAGAACCAGCACATCATTTTCAGTCATCTTTGTTCTTCATTATTCAGTGAGCAAACTTGGCTTACTTAATGTAGCAAGATATTTTGGGATATTAGTTGAATGGTTCTGCATCAGTGTTTTCTAATTATAAAACGACTTTTCCCATAAGTTAAAAATGAAATTATTACTGCAGAATTTTGTCTCATGGAAGTGTAAAATCATTATGTTATTTATCAGTTCTAATCTTCAATTTTGATATTAGAACACAGATGAAAAATGTTGGAACATTATTTTCTTTCAGTTTTAAAGACAGAACCTGCATGTGACCTTAGATGTCAGGGAATGGTGAGGTCAGGCAGGAAGCCAGGACCCAAGGGTGAGGGAGGCCAGCAGCACAGAAGCTTGCTGACGGTCAGATACCATGGGGCAGTGCCGCATGGTATCTGACCAGGAGATAAGTGCTGGGATGGGGATAGTAGCCAGGTGCCTGATGGCCAGGCAAGTCCTCAGTGATCAGGCAGCCCTGAGGCCATGCAGGAAGTTTGTTCCCATGGACCAGGGACAGGGCAAGGACCAGGAAGGTAGAGCTGCAACCTAACTCCAGCCATGACCCAGTATGAATGCCTGTATGGAAATGCTGCTCCCATATGAAGCAGAGAAGATGCAATACAGGTTTGCTGCAGCTCCTTCTCATCCAGCCCTTCTCAATCACCTGATCGTGATTGCTGTATCAAGCAGCCTCGAGCACAGACTAACAACCACGTGGGGCACATAGTGTTCTCAAGGCCCAACACTGGGATTTGTCTAGTTTCAGAAGGAAGGTAAGATTTCATGTGAGCATGTTTTTCTAAAATATTACATTGTACAGTATAATATGATGTGACACAGCTACATGACAAGATGCCAGGTCTGTGCCAAAATATATTTGACAAAAAGCTGTTTGCAAAACAGGAAAGCTTCTGTCTTCTATCAACTCATATATTCAAACTGAAGGTATCATGGCTGCCTTATTGGTATACATATGTCTTGTATCTGTTCTTTTAAGAGATACAGATGAGAACAGTGGGATGCTAGCTCTTTAATGCAGAGCAGAAGGTATTTACTTTACCCTGTGCAAATAACAAACTACAGGATATATCTTAAGATTTAATGTACAATTTAAGATAAATAACTAACAAGCAAAATTTTTACTGTACCATAAAATGTTTCCTTTAAGTAAAACATTTGTTTTCAGCCAGTGAACATTTTTTGATTTCTACAGCTTCCTAAAAGCATGATAAACCACTTGTCACATCATGATATTAAGGAGTGATATAATGAAACACATCTCTCAATAGAGGGAACACAGCAGCAACATATACAAATGAGGGAAAAAAAAAACCCTACATGTACAAGAGCAGCAAACTATATGACAGCAGGAAAGATGGGCACAGAATAGTTGTTTTCCTGGTTGTATTACTTTGTATAACTTATATTTATATTTAAGTATTTATGTTATCCTTCCTTCATTTTTTGCCATGTCAGATAGAGGTCATTCCCCATGACATCTTAATTTCAGAAATTAGCTCATTCTTCATGACCTCTCCATTTCCCTTTACAGAGTTTTACAGGAGAGGTCACTAACATGTCCTTAACATCTGCTTGGAAAAATAGACACATTTTTACTTGAAATGAAACATATTTGGGACACTACTCAACTATAACTCTTAGGAAAATTATACATTAAGAAA
The DNA here is from genome assembly GCA_013396915.1 of Stercorarius parasiticus. Lineage (NCBI taxonomy): Eukaryota > Metazoa > Chordata > Aves > Charadriiformes > Stercorariidae > Stercorarius > Stercorarius parasiticus. Next base: position 683,796 of record VWZL01002692.1, read on the forward strand.
AATAGATAAATATTTTGAGAAATTTCTTCAGTTTTCGAAGCTCTGTCTTTTCTAGGGCTTTGGTTCATCAAAGTAGAAGTGCTGCACAAAGCCCTGCACAACTGGATTGAATTCAGTGTCAGCCATACTTCTAGCAGAACATTCAACTCTAAACAGCTCCTGGGTTCCCTGCAAACTTGATTGATTTTATACTTTATGAATTCCAAAACCAATTTTCATCACCATTGCTATTTCTTTGGAGTCAGATCAATTAATCTATTCTGTGACAGCTTTAAGGTTACTAAAATAATGAAGCTTTCTTTAAAACAGGTGTGTAATTTTCTAGAGAGAGAAGAGTATATAGGGAGGCAATTACCAAGTTGTTTGATTTTTGTATTACTGTGTTTTTCATGCTGTCCTGAAACTTCTGAAATCTTACTTGCAGATATGTTTACATCTGTGATTTTTTTGTCCACTAAAATTATTTTAAAATAGACACATAAATATAATAGCAATTAAAAGATAGATTTTCCATATAAGGCAAAGTGGCAACTTAAATATTTATTTATTTAGACCTATAATTTTGACCTCTGTTTACTATTCTTGAAATCCCTATCATTATGGATTAGGTACAACTGGAAAAAATCTTCTCACATACAATTTGATTATTTAATTTGTTCCTGTTTCTGCTGGCAGAATTTGTTATGAAGCTCTTGTTTTCAAATATGTTTGTCTTTACTTGACAAGTGTTTTGTATGAAAGAACAAAACAAAACACAAAATGAACACCCTATGGCTCACTAGTTAACTATCCCTCTTAGGTGTTCTGTATTCAAGAGCTGGTGTTCCAGCTGTGTAATTTAATACATTTTTCCACCTGAAATGCATGTATGTAATTAAATGAATCCCAGCTACACATTTGGCATTTGTCTGAACACTCATGTGAATAAATGTTCTCTTTCATAAATATTTGCAAATGAAAATCAGAAGAGGTTGCAAAGCCAGTCAAAATGAAAATAAAATAAATCTTAACTATCTTGAGGACTGGAAAAGTCACAGTATAGTGGAAGATACGTCTCTGTGTGGAGTTCTCTAAACCTAAAGATGGGAGATTTTTTAGAACAGGAATGGAATTAGGCTCCAGATGACGTATACACAATTTTTTTCCTTTGTCTAGTAAAGGCCAATTGGTTACAATGGAGGAAGGCTGTGAAATTTAGAAAGATGTGTGAGGCAGAATAAGGAAAGAGTGTGGTACTTAGGTACCACGGGGTGATGCATATCTGAAAGCACCACTGAGGCAAATGAGGCCTGGACTACAACTGCTCACCTTGAACTGAATAGATTAATCCAGCATCTGCTTGCAAACAGAGAAGCACATGTGAACTTTGTTATGTAACTGTTGTCAGCTTCACAGCCTTGTGGCAGATTTGGAGAGAGAGACCAGAGAGTGACAGCAGTCCCAGTAATAACCACTAATTCCCCATTAATTCCTTAGTTAAAGAAGTTGTCCTGGGACTTGATAACTTCCAAGACTTGCACCGACAATCTAATTCAGAAACCAATAAATAGTGAAGACAATCGCCCCTTGTGGTGGAAACTCCATACTTGCACTTTCAACTCCACCCTAAAGATGAAGCCCAAGGTAGAAAAGCTATGCGTCAAGACTGGGACTCAGTCATGCTCAGTGGTCAGAGTGCTTGCCTGGTTCCCCTAGATCCATGGTGCAGGTCCAGCCCCTGCTGATGGGGCTGGGGAGGCAATTAGAGTGTGTGGGGGCGTGTGTGCGTCGGTGTGTGAAAGGGAGAGACTGAGTTTCTGTTAGAAGGGAAATCTTAAACTAGAAATCATTCTCCCCTCTCTACTCCCCCTGCTTAGTAAATAAATGTTAGATTAAATATCACAGTTCTTGCAGCCACTCCACCCACGATTCCCCTGTGACATTAGCAATGCATTTGAGGGACTATAAAGATCTGGAGCTGTCAGGTGACATACAGTACATAATAGAATTGGATGCTCTGTCCTAGCAGTGCAGAAGCATGACAAAAGGAAAATATCCCATTAAACTCTTTCCTTTTATCCATTACCATAAATATTACAGAGACAGGACCTCTTGATCAGGCAGTTTATTTTGACCATCTACAGAATTAAAGAAAATAAACGTTCTGGGGAAAACAAAACCAAACCCTGGGTGTGTAAAGGAAAAGGCACAAACTGAAGGAGTGAATAAATGAAAGGAGACAGAAGTCAAAATACCACGTATAGCGTTAGGAACAGCAATATAAATCACATCTAAATAATTTTAAAGGAAGAAAGATAACAACAACAAAATTATTTCAAATTTGGGAAAAGAAATTAAGTTATGTAAAAAAAAAAATATCATAAAATTTAATTAGAGCTTCCTGGTGCCTAATAAAGGATGTCTGAATGCTCATTAGCTGTCTGTGTGGAAGTTTAAAACGTTACATAATTTTCTCAATAAAGTGAAAGACAGTAAGAGATTGTGGTACAACTTTCATTTTGTGTAGCAAGATCATAAGAGAAACTGATGATGAATTGCACTATTCTAGACATAGATATAGGGATACCTGGAAATAAGAATAACTTGTAGCAAACAAATTTCTAAATAGGAAATGATAATTTGAAAGCTGCACACCTTTAAGTAGTTACAAATTGGATAGGTTTTGTGAAAAATAACATTCAATTTATGTTTTTACTGGCTATTACGTGATTTTTCTATCTTGATATTTTAATAACATTTTTCTGTTGACATAAACAGATTTGATGTATAACAAATGCACAGTCTATTCCATTCAGAATCCAGCTTGAAGTTCTCTTTAAAGTAGGTATGTAACATATGCAAGAGAGAAAGTGTTATTAGAAACACAGCCTTTTGTTTTGAAGCTCCCCAAGCAAACTAATCAGAATCCAAGTTGATTTTAAATGATTATGCATATCATTCTTCACTAAAGATGGAAGCAGCTAAATAACTAATTCTCATTACAAACCTGTTACAGAATAAAATGCTGATTCATGGTGGTGATGGACAAGCCACAGTGGGAACTTTGACAGGGGCCTGTTCTGGCAGAAGGCTTCTCAGCAGGGAAATAAGGGCATATTGGAAGAGGAAAGTCTGCTCCAGCTAGTCAGGATCCAGATTTGTGTCATTCCAGTCTAACAAGAATTGTCCCTGGCTCCCCTGAGGTAGGGATCAATTACAGCTGGTCATTTCTTCAGCTGCATACATAATCTCTTGGTAAACATAGCTAATTAATAGGCTGACTCAGTAAATATCTACCCGTTGACATTACAGACAAATAAAACATTTTCGCTTTGCTTAGTAAAAGTTAAACCACATCTTTCTACTTTAAACATTTTGTTCTGATTACCATTTTTCCAGTAGCCCTTGGCAGAGAAACCATTTAATCACTACTCCGAAGATGTTCCAACCTTTTTAAACAGACCGCATTCAGTTAACTGGATACTGCAAATCCAACTTTGTTTAGACCAAATATGTAAAAATATTTGTTCAGCTATCAGATGAGACTGCAGAAACTCTCTTTAGACTGTTTTTGTGGGGTTTTGGAGTCAGTTGTGGGTTCAGTGGGGGTTTTTTTGTTGTTTTTTGTTTGTTTGTTTGTTTGTTTTTTGTTGCAGCTCCAAATCACAGAATCACGGAATGGTAGGGGTTGGAAGGGCCCTTCGGAGATCATCTAGTCCAACACCTCTGCCAGAGCAGGGTCTCCTAGAGCAGGTTGGACAGGAATGCCTCCAGGTGGGTTTTAAATATCCAGAGAAGGAGACACCACCACCTCCCTGGGCATCCTGTTCCACTGCTCTGGCACCCTCAAAGTAAGGAATTTTTTCCTCATGTTGAGATGGAATTTCCTGTGTTCCAGTTTGTGCCCATTGCCCCGTGTCCCATCGCTGGGCACCACTGAGAAGAGTCTGACCCCATCCTCTTGACACCTACCCTTTAGATATTGATAAGTCTTTTCAGCCTTCTCTCCTCCAGGCTAAACAGATCCAGGTCTCTCAGCCTTTCCTCATACGAGACGTGTTCCAATCCCTTGATCATCCTTGTAGCCCTCCGCTGGACTCTTTCCAGTCTAGTCTCAGTCACTTCAAGGTCACTGTGTTACTTAGCTCATGTTTTGTGTCAGTTCACTTCTGTAATCACTTAAACAAAATATATTTATGATGTTACTAATTTTAACAAAGTTTATGGGATTACTGATGTAAGTATTTCCAGACCTTGGTTATCTCACATATGGTCTATAGCGTACCCAAGTCCAACAATTTGATTTTCTAAAGCTGTCCTTAGCTTCTGACTGATGTGTAGCCCTATGGAAATTCTGTACCTAAATTTCTATCAATAGCATTCCCCAAATGACTGAATTCCTGCTTCTGAACATACTTAACCAAACATCATAAAAGCTGAGCAATTAGAGGTTTAGCTGACACTTAAATAAAATTGGTATCCAAAAACTTGATTTTGGATTGTGGTATAACTTGATTTACCACTTGAACAATTATTTCTTTTTCCAAACTTTTCTATCCCCTCAAAACAACAATTGTGGTGAGCTTTGGTATGAAAATTATACCTTTCTTGAGGATGAGAAGGCAGGCAGGCAGAATAAGAGAGAAATGGGTTAGTATTTTGGGGGGACAGAGTTAAGGTGTGTGATTGTACTGCACTTTTCTTAGAGTTCCTTGAAATGTTTCAGACTAGTTCATGATTAAAATATTCTTATGAACACAAAAACACATGGAAAAAATGGCAAAGCATAAAAAGGACTTTTTTACTTGCAAACATACCCTCTACCTACTAAACAGTCTACGTAACTGTGATACTGGTGGTACAAGGATACTCTCAGTCTAGCCAGAAAGAACATATTATTACAGTAAAAAACGTTGAATTGTCTCAAAAAATTCAGTACTACTTGCATATCACCTGAAAAATTATATTTATGCCTTTGTAATTTCCTGCGTTGTTCCAAGGAAGGCAGTACTTCTGTTTTGGTGAAGAGGTCCATTTATTTGACTAACAAGCATTGATACAATTTCCTTTTGTACTTTAGATTTTGTGCACAGTCCTTGCATCAATTCCCAGACAATATTCAATCTTGCTTAATGTATATGACAAATGGAGAACAGCTTGAAGCAGTATCACAGTATACAGACAAGCAGGAGACTTAGTACTACGCAGGAAAATGCTGAAGAGAACAGTTACCTCTTTAATTAAAGCAATTAGTACTTTTTACTAAATTTCAATGATTCCACCCATAAATCTCTGCGTATATATACATATATATATGTAAACCTCCATTTATATATATAAAACTGCATATAAAGACAGTTATGAAAAGATGCCATGAAATATTTTATTTTTGTGAACTTCTAATCTAATAAAACCAACTTTAAATAGGGGCAGTATACATAACTGAATTAAGAACAAATTATTTAAATTTCAACTCTTTTCTAAGATTGTGACTGTGTGGTTTGAAAGGAGTACCATAGAAATAGCAGTCTAATTTATATTAGTAGAATTAACCTCATTATATAAGAAAAAATATGCAGAGGTACAAAGGAAGTTCCCTTGACCAATGCCACTGGTGATCCACAACTCACTCACTGTACATTCAAGGGTCATTATACAATCCTAACCTGGTTATATGAGAAGAAACATATACATTAGAAAAACAACCAACCATACAATAGATGTTCTCTATCTCGGTGAAAAATAAAACTTGTGCAGGAAGTGGACTTGAGAAAAGACTGAAATGGTCTGATTGACGAAGGCAAAAGCTAAAGCAGGTTCCAGACTGTGGGTCTCACCTTTGCTGAGATAAAATACTCCAAAGACTCTTCCTAAGGTGGGTTCTGCATGTAAGTACAGTTTTCTTTGCTCAGGGTGAGCATGGCTATGTCCTCTCCCATCTGCTCAACATCACAGGAATCTGTCTACCAGAGTCAAAAGTGGGGAAGAGATTTAAAGCCCAGGAAGCTGCCTTTCCCCTCCCCTTCCATTTCACCATACTCACATGCTTGATCCTTAAGTTCAAACCTTGTCAACTACCCGTGGTTTTTTTTGGTTTTTTGTTTTTTTGGGTTTTTTTTTGTTTTTTTTTAACAAGCCAACAAGAAAGCAAACCCAACAAGGACTTTACTTTTCTAATTTTCTTTGTGTTCTTTGTACTTCCACTCATATTTGTCATAATACAAGTTTCTCTCTTCGACCTTCAGATTTCCCCTGAAGTTTTCTTAATTTATTTCTAATTAATTGCCCAGAGAAGTTGTGGATGCCCCATCCCTGGAAGTGTTCAAGGCTAGGCTGGATGGGGCTTTGAGCAACACAGTCTAGTGGAAGATGTCCCTGCTTATGGCAGGGGGGTTGGAACTAGATGATCTTTAAGGTCCCATCCAACCCAAACAATTCTATGATTCGTTACTAAAGGATCCTTTTGCTCTAGCTTCCCATGAGTGGCCCATCCACTTCCCTCATACTATGCACTGTTTGTCTACCTTTTGTCCATTCCTTGCTGCAGTCCTGTTTTCTTCCACTTATGTACTCCCTGGATTCTGCCACAGCCTTTTCAGTCTTTCTCCTGGTTTCACTTCCCTGTCCCCTTCACCTGCTAAGTCTACAAATACTTGCTAATATTTGATATTAAAACCCATCCCACAAAGATAGAGGGACTGTATTCTTATACACTAAAAAAAAAAATAAGTGGTTATTACCATGATTCCTGACTTTGGTTACTAAAATGGCTTTCCAAAAAATAGAATGGATGTTTAATGCAAGGCGAATAACATCACGTCAAAGGGGTAAAACTGCTTTTAAGATTCCATGCTGTCTTAAAGTATCTGGATGTCCCCAGGAGAAGACACCTAAAGGTGCTCAAAATTCCAGTTCAGTCAGTCTTATAACGGTGTATAACCTTACTATGTAAAGCAGTTTTTACTCCTGGTTCTGGCAATTTTTTAGAGCTCCCCCCACCCCCCCAGAAGAAAAAAATAGGAGTTTGACTGCCAGGGTAGCTCAAGAAACAAACTCTTTGCAGGATTAAGTAAAACATCTAAATGACTAATGTCAAGCATTAAACTGAAAATCTTGCTGCAAGAACGGTTTTATCATTATTCAAATTTCATTCCAAGAGTATTACCCTAGGGAATACTCTACTAGCTAAAGAAAGGTGCTTTTATTATGTTGTTATTACTTTCTGGTCTCCTACTTATCAAGACTGTCTTACCTTGTATATGTTTTGAATATTTTATTTATTCCTCCTACTATTTGTGAAGAATAATGGACCAGATAATTAGCACACACAGGTTTAATCATCTCACCTAAGAACAGGACTTCAGTAAAGCGCAGCTTAAATTTTAAAAGGAGTTTTCCTTTCAAATATTTTTTGTACTCATGAATAATTCTGAAATCATACTTACCAAAGGATGATTGCTTGATATGGCAAGTATCTGCAACCCATTCTTCCCTTATTCACAACGGCCAGTGACAGGAGGAATAATTTTGAAGTTAGTAGAACAGTGGTGGTGTAACATCAGTCTAAAAAGACAACTCTATTACCAAAAAACATATAAATATTAAAAGTAACACTCAGACACAATTTACTTTGGGACTTATATTCTTTATTTTTTCATTAGAAAATTTAAAATTTACTTTTTTAATAGGAGTGTATTCTTTTTACCTGATGCTTTTGTAAAGATATTTCTGAACTATTTTGTTCTGATTTTAGTAAGGCTTTTTTACTTATTTACTTCATTGGAAAAAAATAATTAGTTTCTCATTTTTAATACTTTATTAACTACCACTTGAAATTACATTTTCAACACAAACCGGCAATGTGGACTCACAGCCCAGAAAACCAGCCACATCCTGGACTGCATCAAAAGAATCATGGCCAGCAGGTCAAAGGACGTGATTCTGCCCCTCTACTCCACTCTCAAGACCCTTACCTGGAGTACTCCCTCCAGTTCTGGACCCCCAACATAAAAAGTCTTATATTACACTTTAATGCATACGTGTCTGTCTTACCTTTGCCCTGCTCTTCAAGGTATTTAAGATAGGAAAATATTAAATTCACAACAATTAATTATACAGTTTCCTTTTCTTGCATGTCTTTTGAATATCTTCAGATGTTCTGACACTGAAACATCCGTGTTGTATGACATAACATGTTGTAAATACATTTTTTTTTAATTATTTGTAATTTACAGAAATCAGAAACTCTAGAGTAATAGCTCACAGCACTTTAATCACACTGACAAAAGTACGCTGTTCTGAGATAATCACACAAAGAAATATTGGGATGTTTTGGGGTGCATTGGAATACTGTATACAGTAACCATTACACTTAGGTTTGATGCAATTTTGTTTTCCTCTACCTTAAAATATAATTAACTCTGTGACACAAAGATAAGTTTGTGCTAATTACTTAGTTTTCAATAAGGAAAGGATGAAAAATCAGGGGTTGCTCTGTAACATCACTGATGACCATGCAAAATCCTATCTTTGCTAGGAGAAAAATCCTCCAGTAACTGCTGCTTGGTATAAAAATGCCCAGATTCTGATATAAAGCTCACATTTTTCTTTGGGATATCTTCTGTTGCATAGACATATAATCCAACAGCTAGAACAGCACAGATGCCATGGAGAAATTCCTCAATTCATAATGGATGGGCAAATCTACCAAGAGGATCCCATCCACCGGTAACGAACAGGGTTCTTGAAAATAGTTCAATGACTTAGTCAAAAAGAAATATAATTTTCCATTAGATCTTTCGGTCTATTTTTTTTTATTATGCTTGCTATGAAATTGCGATTATCTAAGCATGGCAAGAGCTCTTATTCTGTGACTATGATTAGGCTAAGTGTTCATTGTCCTTTCAATTACACACAAAAAAAGGAAACATCCTTGTTGAGTAGAAGGAAATAAGGAAGTGATTAAGAATGTTTCCTTATCTGAATATGAGTGATTATACTATTCTTCTTATAAATTGATATAAACAGAGTTTATTATAGAGCTCTCTTGATTATGAAGGGTTTACATGTCAAAATGTTGAAACACTAGTAACTCTCTTTCTTTTAGGCTATATTTGGAATGTGCAAAGCAGTTTAAAACTAGGTTTTGTCATCTCTCATTTATTTACATATAATTTCTGGATATTTTTCTGGATATAGATATAAATACCCTACAAGTTCAAAATTATTAAAAAATTAATGCTACGTGTGTTAATTTTTATTTTATGAAAATTTTCTGTGACAGATGTAAAATAGTATGTACATTTTCTAAAATTAATTAATACAGCACATATTTACTATATAATTTTAAATTTTAATACAATTTTAAAATTAAAAAATGAATTTGAACATTTAATCTTGCTAAGGAAGAATTCATCATGTTTTTCTGTGCGTAAATTCTGATTTAGAAATAATTGGATTACAGGAAATCTTTAGCCCAGTGAATTTTTAAGAAAAAACTTTCCAGTCAACCATGGCAAACACAGGCAAACAGAAGATATGAAAATTGAATCCATTTGTTTCGTTTCTTCTAGAAACTCATTGTGATTTTTAGCTAATATTTATTCTAAGTTAATCAAAATGGATAGTGGATTCCATTAAGTCCTGTGAATAAAAAAAAAAAAAGCTTCTTAAGTCTTCTGGCTTACCTAAGCATACTAAACTAATAACAAATAAAGTGAAACTTTAATTCACTTAAAACTTGTACTTTATATGTACATGTAATTGTGGTTTGCCAGATGTCCACCTCTCCTTTTTACAGAGGTTATTTTATTCAACTTGGTGGGTGAGTTTTATCAATCATCTCTACTGCATTGCACAAATAGCCAATTATAAAACCAGAAGAATTTTTGAAGTGTTCTACTTTTTTCACAATTGTTCACGACTTATCAGTATTTTATCCCTTAATACATATTGGTAGTGCCATATAGGAACTCACTTTAGCACAATATTTTTCAAGTTCATCTGTTACATTCCACTTGTGTGGCACATAATGAAGGTTATATATGAGAGAAAGAGAATGTGTTTTGGAGGAGTAGATATAAAAATTAACTGGTTTTCGGTAATGCTTTTTTGTGTTAAAAAAGTCAGAAAGAAAATAGGTAAGGGAATGACAGAGTCCTTTTTAGAATAATTTCTCCAGGTACCCTAGATGAATAACAGGAATTATTTTTATTTCATTTTTTTATATTTTTATAATATGTGTCTGTCAGAATGTAACTACTGAAGAATAAAATCATAGCAATTTGACCTTTACACCAAATTTAATAGGCTATATTAAAAGGCATTCTTGAACTTTTCAAGAGACTGGTAGACCTGTGCAAGATAGAGAATTTTTATTTGATAAATGCAAGAAGTAATTCATCTTTCTAACATCACGAGGATGCTAGATAAAAGAGCATTACAGTATAAACAAAAAGGTCAGAAAAAATGTTAATGCAGTTTATTATAGTGGTTCTCACGCTGTGCTTTATGGTCACTGGAGACACTGCTGATCAGATTTTGCTAACTTGCCTTCTTGCTTTTCCTAGATTGCTTTAATTGCTAAAAATATGTTTTACCAGTAAGCAGCGCCTGTAATTAAGCCAGTGATGTCATATCATAATGAATGAAATAAATGTCATTTCAGCACATATGAAGGGCACAGGGCCATCTGGTGCAAAGTTTGATATCTCCAGGAACAAAAACTTTCAGGGTTTTTTGATTCTCATGGAAGCTAATAGAACACTGATTAAGTAGATATGTTCATATTTATAAGAAATTACTTATTTTTTTTTAAAAGCCACTAAGATAGCAAACCCATCAACGATTTTTTTTCTGGTAACTTAAGCTATATTTTCTAATTTTCCCATATAATTCTATTCACATTTTGTCATTATACAGGTTATTTCTTTGAATATCTTTCTTGGCTGTATTAAAGGATTTCCTTTTGAAGTTCATTTATTTATCATCCATCATTAAAGTAATATATATATATTGCTATATTTTAAGCCCTAATATGTGACATAGATGACATGATTGTTCAGGAGATGGGCGATACATTACGGACCTACTTGACCTCTCGTTTTCCTGCTCAAGTGCATTTCTTGTTGAACTTAAAAGACTCCTTTGATATATAACCTTATAGTGTTTTTCTTCCTTTGGGAAATAGCCCTTATATTAGTTCTGTTTCAAGAAAAGATATGCCAAGTTCACATCTACAAATAAATTAAATCTTTTATTGACATCTTTGAAAAGAGGCTACTGTGTCTTGTTCAGATCCTGCCACTGGCATGAGAAGAGCTAGAGCATAAATAGGTCCTGCAGAAGTATAGCATGGTGACTTGAACTGCCTGGGAAATCAGCTAGCTGTTTTAGTAAGCCCTCTCCATCCCTGCTGTGCTCATGCACTTACGAATAACAAAACATCTCCATCTGGCATGTTCTCAACTGAAAGTACTTAGAAATACAGGGCAGATATTCTTCCAACCCTGGTTTTCCCTGTTTCTACTAGCAAAAATCAGAGAAGCCATGCAGGCATTTAAATGCATTATGAGTATCCTGACAGGTTCAGCCTCAACCATCAATCATTTTCTTGACCTGCTGGGGACTTTATTGCTGGTGCAGCCTTTTATAGGATTAGCCTTCATTGCTGCTGTACTAAATTACTTCATTTCTTTGAATGATTTTGTCTGATGATTTCTTCAGTAAGTGGACTGATAGATAAGAGTGAAAAAATGTTCTGTGAAAGAGGTTTTTCTGGAATTTAAATGTTGATAAATGCAGACTGCAGTTTTAAATCTCACCATTTCTTTATGTTGACATTTTGTTCCTGATTCAGATAACCAAATTCAGGTGTACAATTCAGTAGCAGAGGCTTCTGATGTTGTTTGGTATGCCCTAGAGCTGAGGTTTCTCTCTAGCTGCCAGAAGAACATGGGTCTCTCATAGGTTTTATGATGAACTACAGCCCTGTGTAGGTGCTCTGGTTAACCTAAGGATGAGTTTCTGTCTAATCAATAACAAAAAGGCATTGTATTCAGCCATATTTACTAGTCTAAAACTGAATTATTTGGATCTAGCTGTCTAATTAATTAAAAGAATTTTCACAAAAAGGGTGATTCTTACCTTGAATGTGTAAATCATTCCTTTATGAATAACACCAATCTCATTACACTACCAATAGGGAGGGTTTCAATAACTGGGTACCTAACTACTAGATGGCTGGGGCAGGTAAAATAAATTCTATCTTGAGTGACCTACATATGTCAGTAGCATTAGCTTAAGTTGTATACATGGCTTTGAAAAATCTTCCTAAGAGATAACACTAGAATATCAGACCCTGTTTGTGTTATGGTTGTATTTATGTTGATAATTTTTGTCTGGATCTAAATAGGTGACCAAGATTTGTTTATGTATTTACTGATTGATTTATTTTAGATAAGTAACATACAGACACTCTGTGATAAGCTTTGAGTTTTTAATTATTATTATTATTATTATGTACAAACAATAACCTTTCTCAGCAATGCCTTAGAGAAGCTTTTAATTAAATGCATGAATACTTTCTCTCAGATTGTATACATGTATGTGATTTTTATTTAATAGGAGATACAAGCTATTTCTGCTTTAATTTTGGTTTCAGGTTTTGCTGTTCTTGCCCCTTTTTCTCAAATGTTTATATCTATTTAGAAGGCACTGTTAACATATTGGATACACTGTTTTGACTGAATGGGCTACTTTAAAATATTTTAAGCATTTGAGAATTTAATTTTAATACTGCAAGGAATAAAGGTGCGCTCTTTAGAATCTGACTATTAGCAACACTGTGCCATAGTTCAAGAGCTCCCTCTCCTGACCACCACAACCCATCCGAATATTAAGTTTTCTTAAAGAAAATCTGCTCCTATCCAGAAAGATAATTTAATGGTCCTGTGCCTCCAAACGTTTACATTGTTTTGCCACTATTTTTTCATGTCCAGATCAAACCTAAGATTCTATACCAGTTTGTTACTAAAAAAACCCCTACATACCTTTCCCCAAATTTTTAGTTAAATCATGTATTTCCTAAAGGGAAAAAAATTTCCAGAGTAATAGCGGTTCACCATTCCATTATATATTGTTGAACCAGACAATATTATGGGGTTTATATATATATATATATAT
>VWZL01002692.1:697200-737495 GCA_013396915.1 Stercorarius parasiticus
AAAAAAACGTAGTGGGGTGGCACTAGTGCAGTGTAGAGAGGAACAATAGCAAGCTTCACTTTGTTGAACGCAAATATTAGGTGCGATTTGCAACTCTACCTACAAATTTGGTTCCCATTGACGTTAGAGGGAATTTTTCCATATTTTTTTTCCCCAGGCTAGAATCCAGCATCCAATATTAGGGCTTAGAGTCCTGTTATAAAGCGTATGGGGACATATCCATCATACTTCACAATGACATTCAGGACCAGCAGGACAGTTGTTGGGATATGCCAACAGCCAGCATTCTTGTTGAGATGCCATTCAAAGCTAGCAACTGAGGAAGGATGGATGACAGAAATTTTCCTTCAAATCTCCACACATATGTAAATCACTCAGAGGTGCTCCACTTGATATCCAGTACCCAGAAAAACAGCTATTAGCTCTAACTCAAAGAAAATTAGAAGTTTCTCCTCCTCCTAGCACCCAAAGGCTGGAAGTTATCTTTTTCACTTGTTCCCACCTTTTCATTTTCTCTTCAATAGTTAAAATGTTTCTCTAGTACATAGGAACACAAAGTTCCGTTATTTCCTTCAGTAAGTCCTGAAGCAGGGGGAAGTGAAGAGCAGTTATGTATACCCAATATGACTTAAGCACTAAATCCAGGAAGCAGTTCCATCCATGGAAATCTGTCCAAAAATTAAGAGTCTGACTCTTGGAGAAATTTCAAATGTCTCTTTCTTTCTCCTCAACTGTTTTAACATTCTTTCTGTGAAGGATCCAATTCTGGAGGCCTAATTGGATATTTTCTCATCCTCTGTATACAGAATTAAGTTTTACACACAAACCTACTTGGAAACAGGCAGCTATTAAATAGTGGATTGATAGTTAGTGGTGAAAACTAGGAGTAGACAGGATCTGGGAATATATTATTTCATAGCAGCAAGAACATGCAGGCTATTGATAGAGGAAGTCTACCACACTGAATCCATTCAATCAAAATAATTACAGGAACATTTAATTTTTGAAAGTGTAAGCATGATGTGTGTGTCACATTCTTCAGCCTCACCAGGGCCAAAATATTTTCACCTCATGTCCAAAAGGAGCTCACTCGTGACACCTGCTGATGAAAGGAAACTGGAAAGCTATGAGATATAGGGACCTTCAGCAGAACTACAGATTTTTAAAATATAGATTTAGATTTTAAATTTTGCTTGAAGCACTACTTTAATCACATAGGTCTTTTGAGACATTACTAAGTAACTCTTTAATTATTCTATTAGTCTTACAAGGTGCTCACCTCTCTTGAGGCGTCTTACTCCTTACCCTTTGTTAATTGTATCACCAGCAACCTTTAATGTAGGACGTATTCAGAATTCTTTTTCTTTCTTTTCAAATCCATAGCAACCATTCTTTCTTAAAACCATCAGAACATATGGGTTTCCTAATTAATACTGAATCAGACAGTTTTCTCAGATGCACGCAACAATATATGAAATGAATACATACTATTTACATGATGGAAGTATCTTAAGCCAAAGCCTGACATTATAACCAATGTCTTTCCTCTAACCTTAAATATCAGTTATAGTTTTACTTGAAAGAATCAGGAAACGGTGCAAAGTAGTTAAAATGTATTTAGGTACAGAAGGATGCAAGCATATGCAAACTCACTTTGTTCGTTTGGCAGGTGTGAGCAAGGCTGGGTCAAGAATTTGTATTACCTTGTTAAAACAGTGTTACACCTCAGGAAACAACCCCTGCTTATCAAGCCACTTGATTTCTAGAAAGATTTACAAGTTCTTCTGTGGTCAGAATCACAGTCTTATAGAATTCATAGATACTTTAATCAAATGTGTTTTCTTGCAGAGTAATGATTTTTCTTAAGTATTTCCTTACTCTTGAATATTCTTGAATATTTCCTTACAGATTCTCAGTCTAGAACCCATATTCTTTCTTTCTTCTTTCTCCAAAGATTCACCTGACATCTTTGTGTTTTGTACATATAATAATAAATCTGTTTTTCAGGGAATTTTGGCTATTGTAGGATTCTCCTGAAAGTCTTTATCTTTGGTGTACTATAAATTTCCTTAGGTCTAAAGAATACTCTTCTTATTTCTTAAATCCTGCTGGATGTACATGGGCCTGCCCATCAGAAGGGCTCAGTTATTAATTCTGATCTTAAGACAGAGATCTGGGACACAGTTTCACGATCATGCTGTTACTAGGCTCTTGCTCCTATCTTTGATTATTCAAATATTTTTAAATCACATATAACCTCAATGGACTTTCTAAATATTGGTGAAAAAACTCAGAGAATGTCAAAGGGGTGACAGCCCATCTCACTGAGCATGAACACCTTTTGACATGTAGTATGCATCAAGAGCCTCACAGAAACTCCAACAACTAGCAGATAAAAGGCAACAAAGGTCACCTTTTTGATCCACATTTTGGCGTAAATTTCTGTCTGAGATGTCTTCATCCTAGTGTGAAACTGAAGTTATTTAAGGTGTTATTGACTTTCTGAGAATTAACCCTAAACAACTAGTGGGAAACAGAAGGACGTTCAGACTGAAGTAGTCAATGAGTAGTCAAAAGCTTGTTGTCTGGGGTCAGTCAAGCTATAAAAAAAGTGCACAAGCATGAATGAAATATTTATAATTGTATTTAAAGAATAACTGAGAAACAAGAAGTAGAAGTAGGTGTATTTCTCCACAGTCAGTTACTGATTTAAAATAAATAATGTTATCCACTGAATGACCAGTATGACAAGCTCAAGCTTGCTGGTTTAGTGATCTCTCACCTAAACCTTTCTATGTAGATGTGAAAGTTAATGAGTTCAGAGCCTGAAGTAATAAAGTTTCAAAATAATGATTCTATAGGAAAGTTTTTATTAAGAATAAATGGTCATTGATAACACATACTTCATGAAGAGAACTGTTCTGGACTAACAAAAGAAATTAACTTCATCATGTTACAGAAAATGTTCTGCTTTACAGTATTTTAAGCATTAGGAACCACTTCTATAAATTGGTGCCCCAAGGAACTTCATTTTATAAGGTATCTTATGAAGGTTTGGTGAGACGTGCTACTTTGCTTGAACTGCCAATGACTCCTTTGGGGCACTGCATAAATTTATTATGAAGCACTGTAATGAATAATAAAACTATATTATCAGACTAAAAATGATTAGGGAACATTCATCACCTTCTACTCCAAAATCATATAGAAAATTGCAACATCAGCATAAAGCCTCTTAAATGCCAGATGGTTTGGATTAGAATGCATCATTCAGCTGTTTAGAAGCTGGATTATCCAATGATTTTAACTTTTGCCCAGTGATTAGTACTGCAACTTTAGTCTGCATACAATATATCGTAGTATATGCTATTTAAGCCTGTTTCTTAAAGCTGTGACTAGAATTGTTCTGTACATCATTGATAGCAAAAATGGACAAAACAGTGCTAGCTAGTTTATTATGCAGTTATGTTCAAATGCCTAGTCAAGTTTTAGATCTTAGTCCCCAGTTCTGATAATAGTTAGATACTAAATATGTCTAAGGTCTGGACAAAGATGATAAGAGCCATGGGGATGATTTATACATATCTGTAGTGCATCTATAATGGAAAACATAAGGGAGATAGTAGGTAACAAGGTAGAAATTTTTTAAAATTAGGGTGGTGAAACACTGGAACAGGTTGTCCAGAGAGGTGGTAGATGCCTCGTCCTTGGGATCATTCAAGGTCAGATTGGGTGTGGTTCTGAGCAACCTGATCTAGTTGAAGATGAGGAAAATAAAAGGAGAGATGATGATGTGGTGAAGAACTTGATTAGTGACAAATCTGAAAAGGGTGAGACATGAGAGCCAAGAGACGCATCAGCTTACACTTTTCTCATTTTGCCTTGCCTTGCCTTGCCTTGCCTTCCCTTCCCTTCTCTTCCTTCCCTTCCTTCCCTTCTTCATTTTTCACTTTTTCCTTAATTTTCCCTTTTCCTTTCTTTAGTCCATTTTAAAAGTATCTGACTGTTTCTGGGTCTAGAAATGTAACTTTTTCTTCATACCTATAAAACCACATTTTTACTGGGGCCATAGACTAAGACATTGTGAAAGTATGGAAATAAAAGGTGTCAGAAGTTTACATCATATTTGCACAGTGGGAGAGAGCTCACACAAGTTTTACTCCTGTGAAGATCTCATGATTTCCACAGCTGACAAGTCTCTCCAGGCCTATACAGTTATTGAAGCTCCTTTGTCTCGGAGAAATATCTTTGGTGAGTCCTGTGGGACCATATTCATTGAGAAACAAGGAAAATATCTTTACATGTCCAAAAGAATACAGAAAACAATGGTAATGATCAGACAAGAACATAAAGGTATTCTGCAGAAAAAAGACAAGATTTTATGGTGAAGTCAATATTTATATGTTCTTTTTGCTTAAAAGCAAAATAGATCCCTAAATATTGAAGACAATCCCCAGAGACACAGCTAGAAATATGAAATAAAAAGAATAAGAAAATGGCTGGTTGAGGTAATAGAGAATAATTCAAAATATATTCAAATTGAAAAAACGCAAAAGAGAAAGTAACAGAAAGAGAGAACAAATTAGCAAGGAAGAAAATGAAAATTTCGTTATAGAAGGAGAGGAGTTTTGGGAAATGGTGAGGGTTGGTGCTGAGTGAAGGATAATATTTAGAAAATTTCAAATAGAATGGATGGTAAAACGTTCTACAATCATAAAAAAAAAAAAAGAGAGAGAGAGAAAAAAAAACCACTGAATTTACGAGTTATGTCAAAAGTAGGAAAAGGTTATGTGAATTGAGGTTGGTATTCAAGAAAAATTATCAGGACGTAGAGAGAGAAAAGCAGCATGGACAATTAAAACCACCACTGTGAAACACCAGTGAAATATCTCAAAGTAATTAAAGGGTATTTCTCTAGGAGGGTGAAATGGCCAAAAGCCCAGCTCAAGTGCCTCTACACCAATGCACGCAGCATGGTCAACAAACAGGAGCGACATTTCAGTACTTAAAGGGGCCTTTTAAGAACTTTTTAAGGGGACAAACTTTTCAGCAGGGCTTTTGTAATGGTAACGGTTTTAAACTAAAAGAAGATAGATTTAGACTAGATATAAGGAAGAATTTTTTTTACAATGATGGTGGTGAAACCCTGCAACATGTTGCCCAGAAAAGTGGTAGATGCTGCATCTTTGGAAACATTCAAAGTCAGATTGGACGGGGCTCTGAACAACCTGATCTAGTTGAAGATGTCCCTGCTCATTGCAGGAGATTTGCTCCCTTCCAACCCAAACTATTCTGTGTTTCTATGAATTTTTTAAGAGCTTGGCAACAGAGTGATCCCAGAGCTATGTCTAAACAAATATACTTGGGAACAGTCCTAGTCTCTGTGGTATAGGTGGAGGAACTACATGCTATAACCAGAATCAGCCAAAACCCAGGAGGATTTGTGCCCCACATAACTGTGCCGCATGTTAGCTCCTGCCAGAGAAACCCAAGTACTGAAGCTGAACAGGAACTTCAGGGGTCTCTGTCCAGACTTTTTTTATGTGTACAATGGACAACGCTACATGCTAAGGACCACATCCACCTGCTGGTATTGGAGATCATAATTTATACTGAACAAGCCAAACTTAATGCCGAAAGAATCTTCTTGCTGCTGAAAACAAACTTACATCAAAAAAAACCCCAACCAAATAAACAAACAAAAAACAAGTGTGGAAGAGCAAAGCTATTCAAATTATAAATAACAAAAAAGTAAAACCCATAGTTTTACCAGCAATTGATCAGATGAATACACACAATATAGTGTATTTCAGCTATTAGGCAAACCCTGAATATAAAATTTAGCAGATTTTCTGACACCCTAATCTCTCCCAATCATAACATCATCCATTCAAATATTTTAGCACCGGACTTGACCAAACCAAAAATGCCCTCTTTGTGAATCCATCAGAAAAGGACCATTCGGGGATGGAGTCAGAAAAAAAATGAATCTCTAAATTTAAGTATAATAAGAGGTCTCTGTTGTTCAAATGTTTGGATAATTGTTGATGTCTAAATGCTACAAAGAGACAGGAGAGGCCCAGAATCTTCTTATTGACATACTAGTACAAAAAGGACAAAAAGCTTGCTACTATGCCTAATGCTTCACTGACATTAGCGTGAGGATTCGACCTACAAATATATTGATATGCATGTGTGTATTAGCATTTTATTTTCACAGGACATAAAAGAATTAACAAAAATATACACTTATCAGTTTGGTAAAATAAGAGATCATATTGTAGTAAGATGTCTCTTCATAAAAATGCTGTAATTCAGCTAATATTAAAATTCCACGAGAGTTCGCTATTGCATATTTTCAGAAGTCCATGTTTATAGCATTATTTGACACCTGTAACATGGAGATCTATTAAAAAATCTCTTCTTGGAGTTCTATTCAGAACTATTAATTCAGAGAAGAAGAAAAAAATGATACAGTGCAAAAGTAGAAGAGCTAATGTACAGTCAACTTATCTTTGCAACATAAAATACAAAAACGACATTGTATTCACATTTTTCTTCCTAGCCATCTTAAGAAGTCAACTTCCTGTAGTTTTATCACAGACTGCTATAAAAATGTTAACAAGAATATTGCATTTTCTTTCTCTTAGAATCTTTGCTGTTGACCTTCTTCACATATGCTTGGCATTTTCATCCATCTGCCTTTGGCAGTAGTACTAACACATTGGTGAGTCATAAAAATGTTCTAAAGCAGCCCACCTGCCAATCTGGTAGGTAAGAATATGTGGGCTTTCTCTGTTCGCCATTTTTTCTACTTTAGCTCATTTTTGCAAAACAAAGTCTTTTCCTTGGGATCATTTGCTGCTGCTTCTTCTTCCCTTTTTAACTGAATTTTAATATTAATCTATTAATCAAAAACATATTTCTTTGATGTTATTACCATATATGTTATACATGCTTTAAAGCTTCCTAGCCCTATACGTATGGGACAAAAAGCAGACTTAATATTTGGAAATGTCACTTAAGACAAAGCTTATGAGATGTATATTTTTACACTGTGTGATAAAGTTAAAATGTTAGTGTATTAATAGTTTGTGGGGTTTTTTTTGTAAATCTCATTTGCTCTTTTTGTTTAGAAGAAAAGAATAGAAAGTAATTTTGCACTGGTTAAACAACACAAAAACTCACGACATAAGTGTATCTTTTAAAATTACAAAAAAAAAATCACAAGATTCCATCAGGACCATGGTTTATTCAGAAAACCTGTTTTCATATCAGTACTGTTTTATATTGTGCATCATAGTACAGTGCTAAATTTTGTCAGAGTAAAGAGATTGCCACTACAATAGAACTAATTTTCATAAACCATATATTTATTTGTTGCATACAGGTGAACATGTATATTTAAATATATTTGAAAACTAAATCATTCCAGATATCCTCACTTGTTAACGGAAATCAATGACGAGCCTCACTTAACCTCTTAGTCTTATTCAGAGGCAAGAACTGTTAAAATTTTTTATTGTGAGGGTCGTCTTTTGTAACTGTTTCAATAATATTTTGGACTCATTAGAAACTATTGAACAAATTTAAAACTAGAATCTAAGGATTCATTTGTGACATTATAATAGTAAGATATCCTGTGACAATGTATCACCTTGTTTTCTGTGAGGATGCTGTATAGCCTAGCTTCTGTATTGAAATCATCCTTCAAGCTGTAGTCTTAAAACATAGTTGAATGATATTAATAAAGCAGGTTCAGCACAGGTTGGCTGTGGAAAGAAAGGTGGATTCTTTCAAGAAAATAAACTTCTTATCATCTGCAATTTACAATCTGGTTAAAAGGTTTTCTAAAATTTTCCATTTAAAACTTCCTTTTTAAAAAACATGATTTAAAAAGAGGAATGATTATATACTTGTCAAAAGAAGCTATAAGCAGTATCTTTGTTCTGTAAAAACTTCCAGCACCTCAGTGTGATAAGGAAATACAGTTTTAAAATGGGTTCTTAAAGAAATTATTTTATTTACCAACAATAAATAACACGCTTTTATCTTTATTATATATTCCCTACATATAATGTGCAACAATTAATTTCAGTCTTCAGTGCAACCTGGATTTCTCCCTTTCAGAGAAGTAAATGCAGGGCTCTTGTGACAAGGAACAGACTGGCAGCTTTTTCAATACCTGTTCCTTAAGCTTTCAAATAAATGGGGAAAAAAGTTAAATAATCTTGAAAAACAATGAGAAACTACCATACAATGTTGACAGTGGTTGTCAGTCTTATTTTATAACTGATTTGTCAATTGCAAAGCAAAAGTTTCTGTTGATACTAAACAAAATGTGTTTTGCATTACAAGTTGACTCTAACCACTCCATTTCCTGAGTGAGCCATGGCCTAGCAGAGTTTAAAGGTTTATGAGACCTTAGAATGTTGACAGTTTCTAATTTTACAATTATTTTTTTTTCTGATGTGATTGACAGTAGTTACTCTGTGTTTCATTACTGACTCAAACTAAAACAACTGCATCATTATAAATTATAAGCCTTTTTACCAGTATTAAGTCAAAATACTCCTAATGGCTGCCTTCATTTTATTACAAATACTGACATTCATTTCAACTCTGGATACAGAAAACCACCGCAAAATATCACTTCTAATCTGTTTACCTGTCTGTCGTAGCCAGAATGCAGTATGACATACCAACAGGGATACTGAACCTCATGTTTACTAGTTTGTGTTCTGTCTACTGTCTGACTTAAGTCAATACTTTTGTACATCAGCTTAAGATGTCATCTTCTTTGCCTTTTACACTGTTTTACAAAGGTGTGGTATCTGACTATTATAAAAGAAAAATGTTTTATTTTTTATTAAAATGGACCAGGAGTATTCAAGTAGTGATTTACTGCAACCTGTTCAGGGGCAGACACTGGTTAATGAGGAGTATTAAATTCTTATTCTATTCAAACTATACTGTAGACATTTATGGACCTATTCCCTGAGCCTCAGTAGTCCAGGATACATCAGTCCCTCTGCTTTATAAGTTAGACACCTCAGGTTGCCTGCCGCTAATCATACCTGAATATGTACAAATATATGACACTTACATGCACATGTCCAAACACATATACTTCTAAACATCTCAAGGAAATAGAAAATAACAGCTTTCTACCCACTGAGGTGCACATAGAGTTTTCTAAGAGCTGTAAGTATAAAATAAGCCAGCAAATATGTTCTTTCAACTATACACCAAGGGAGATATCACCCAATACTTATTGCATAATTTCATAATTAACCAGAATGAGTAATTATAGAGGAATGCGTGATCGATTAGAGCCCACAACTACGCCTGTTGAGATGGAATTTGACACAGTCCCTTGCACCATTACAGCACTATTCTTTTAAGAGTTTGGCACCCATGAAAAGAATAAAGCAGGATATACGTGTCTGAAAGAGGTTCTGAAAGATTAAGCCATGGTCCAAGTAATGTTGCCTTAAATTCTTTGGCATACATAACCTTGGTCTAGCTAATTGCTAACTAAGATACGTATAAACCAGACCCAAGATGGAATTAAAATGCTTCTTTTCCTAAACTTCTGTCAATTTGCAAAAAAATTCAGAATAAACTTTGCACTCTGTGTGAAGGATATCTGCCGTACTGAATTTGGGAGTGCTTCCAAATTTCCAGATCAAGGAATTTAATGTGACTGCATCTTGATTTTTTGTGAGAATACAACTACAGCACAGGAACATACAGCTCACAGCCTCTTCCAGTACCCTTTTAGAAAGACAGAAAACCCAGGCAGTCCAGAGAAATATGGTAGCCTCACCAATTAGTTGCCAAGGTCAGAGGATCAAGACTACTCTCTGCAATCTGGAATGAAAAGCAGACATAAAATAATGAGACTAAAGATCTATTATACTGTGTGGAGATACCCATGTTAATACTACCTAATCTCATGTAAAATGTTTCACAGACATGGTTTTAATTTTGAGTAGTCTTATGAGGAACTGTCCATTGACTCAAATGTTTACTGGTGCAGTAGGAATATGTTGGATATTTCTCCACATCTCCAATACTCTTTTCTGAAAGCAGAAAAGGCTAAAAACA
Organism: Stercorarius parasiticus; assembly: GCA_013396915.1. Taxonomy (NCBI): domain Eukaryota; kingdom Metazoa; phylum Chordata; class Aves; order Charadriiformes; family Stercorariidae; genus Stercorarius; species Stercorarius parasiticus. The sequence continues at coordinate 707,311 of VWZL01002692.1, forward strand.
AAGATTGACACCTAGAGAAAAGGAAGACTAATTGTGGATATTTGCGTCTGACTTGTCTACAGTAGAATTCCTTCATAGCATCAGCTTCTACCTGTAAAGCGATCAAAAAGTTGTAGACATTTACATTGTAGAAATCTAAAATAAGTTAGATGAATGACACTACGTATCTCCCTGCCATAAATATTTTTCAAAGTACAAAAAAAGATAAATCAACATATGTTTACAAATATAATTTGAATTATTAGTATAGGAAGACAGTAAGTAGAAAAAATAAAGGCAGGCAATAGAAGAGAAGGTAAGCGACAAAAGGCTCTCATGAATGTAGCGCCAGAGTGTAAGCTCTTTATTTGGGGAAAAAATTAAAGGTGCGGGCAATGGTACAAAGTGGTGGAATATTTCTTTAGAAAGGGAAAACAGAAGAAGGAAGTTGAAATATAAAGGGTAGGAAAGAAATGATGAAACAAAGACCTGAGGTGACAGTAGAAGGATAGAAGGGTAAGTGAGCAGAAGTCAAACCATATAGCATAAAGAGAGAGAAAAGATGATAGGACAGGAGGGAATAAGTTAGAACTAAATAATAAAAAAGCAGGATTACAATGATAGCAGAAAGTAATATTTTACATGATGCAAAAAAGAGGAAAAAAAAGGAGTAAAAGAGAGCACACTTTAGTATAGGAAAAGAAAACCTATTCACAGGACCATCTTGTCTAGCTGGTCGGCTAGGCGTTAAAAACAATAGTTCAAATGTGCTATTTTAAAAAGATAAAGAAAAAATATGGCAGCTAATTATGATGATTTTTTGTTTTAATGCATAGGGGAAATCAATAGTCATACTGTCATATATAACACGAAAGTGTTGTTTAAAATGTGTGTTGTTCATATGTTATACGGAAGTATAAGTGTCCAAAAGAGTAGAAAGAGAAAGTAGAAAGAAAAAACACTAAACACTTTCCAGATGATATGAAAAAATGTTCTGAAGGACAAAACATCATATAAAGCAAGTATCTTAGATTTGATGTGCAGAATAAAATAATTCAAATTTTTTTTCTGTTTTTCCTCCTGCTATGAGCTTTGCCCACCAGTAAAAAAGCGCAAGCAAACCATATATCTCCTTACCTCTGAAAGTCCCCTACGATGCCTTTCCTTTCTAACAGTAGTAGCAATGTCTTACCTGACATCTCAAATATAATCAAAATATCAGAAATGTCATGCTGTATGGACAGCATCAGCAGCTGGCATGGAATTATAAACATATCTGGTGTCATATAAAATTAAGACTTCTATATTAGAAAGAGGAGATAGAATAGGATGAAGTTTAAATGATAACGTGATCAATGTGTTGGTTTTTTATTGTTCCTCTTCATGTTTGATTATTTAATAAAATCACTGACAACTTTTTTCCATTTCTGCTTTACTTTCCCTCATAGTTTCCTATTAACTGATGTTTAGAAAACGTGACTGTGACATGACCTTAATGCCACAGAAAAACACTACTGTACAATCTTGTTTGGTTTTGTACCCGTGACCTGGTGCTGGATTCATTTTTGAAACTTAAAAAAGTTTAGACTATGCAGACTGACCTCATGGATTTACCTAAATGTTTTATATCAATTTAAAATTAAACACTGAATGCTATAAATGTCACCTTTCACATCCTCTTCGTTTTTACCACAGAGATTTATTTTCAGAAGAAACAATGCATGTATAAATAATGGGATAAATACCATTTTGTTGTTCATGTAACGTGATGTCAAAAAGTGCTTTACCAATTGTACTGACTGTAGCATTGAAATGAAGGAACTTCCAATCATGTTATATGCTTCATATAAAAACACCGAACAAAATAATAGTGAATAAAGTGTATTTAAAGAGAATCCAATAAATAAGCAAAGACACAGATTCATTTCTCATACGCTGGTGTTATTTCTTTGTCAAATCTAAGCTTGATGTCCATATAGGGGGCAGAGAGGGAGCAATGAAACAAAAGGTACAAGGCTTGATGTATTTTCTGAGAAGCAACAAGATGAATGCATGGAATTAGTTTGTCTGCCATTAGGGGAAGGATGAGCGAGTCAAGCCTGGAAGACTCTCATCCCTCTGGCTCTTGTCTAGGCAATATCTGGTCCCAGCGTGCAGTTACGTATTCAAGCCTCAGTCTTTTTAGGGAGGGATCCAGATTTACCTTAGCCTCTCTCACACTCCAAGCTGTATGCATGGAAAGAAACGTGAGATTGCATCAGAGCAGCAGGTGATACAGTAAATAAGTAGATATTCTGAAACAATGGTGAAATGTGACAAAATGACAGTGGAAAAGAAGCCAGGGTCTAAGGTACTATAATGTGTTCTTACAGTAAACATCGCTACATCATTACACTAGCTCCTCTGTTGACAAATTCTTATTCTTTTTCCTTAAGCTTAAAGGAGATCAGAAGGACTTTGTGCTTTGCAGGAGCTCAGTTAATGCTTTTTTGTACACTATGTTTGCTACACTGAACAGTCTGTTTTCAGCAACATTGCAAAAAATATCTGACTTGCCCAAAACCAAAAGGATAGTGAGAATCTCAAGTGGCACACAATTAATGTCAGATTTCAAAAGCAAGAAGTTCAGATAAGCTGTGACCAAGCATTCAAAATTTGGATAACTATCTGAACCTGATATAATGGAAGATGTCCCTGCTGCTCGCACATGGCTTTGGACTAGGGGACCTTTAAAGGTCCCTTCTTACCTGAACTATTGTATGATTCTATGATTCTATAAACTTAACATAATTCATACAAGGGTCAGAATGAGCACTTGGGAGCAAAAAATAAGTCTCTGCCTTTCTCACCCCTTCAAAGAGACCTAGATGCTTTATAGTTAAGAAAACACATCTCAACATTTATCAGAACTGTACTGAAATTTGCCTTTGTCCTCAGTAGTTGACATATACAGTCTTGGGTTTTTATTTCAGCATGTCAATACACAACTGGCCAGCACTGGGTATGAAAAGTTAAAGCATTTTGAAATGGACTATTTTTCATGGATCACTGAATTAGAAATGAAAATTATGGTAACAGTAAATAATGTTTAACAATTGTACAGCTGCAAGTAAGAACAAAACGAAAAACAAAAAAACTGTAGACTATTACTGAGAAAAAATCATGACTTCTTCAGCTTTAAGTATGAAACTAGAGAAGGTCCAGAGGAACTGGAAAATTATATTATAATCAAGTTTCCAAAGCAAGGTAATCTAGGTGCTACAACAGAATGAGATGACACGTTCCTTCTGTAGCATGTTAAGCAGAATGCACAAAATAGTTGAGAAGTTAATGGGAGAAAAGACTACATATTAACAAGAAAAATCTTATGCAGACATGATATTGTAAATAACAGTATTTTTGAAAAAGGAAAAACAGAAAAAGACAAATGATCATAAATTTCTTAGATTTTAAGAAAGCATTTCTTAGTCTTTCATCTGAATTGTAAACATAATACCGTAACAAAAGAACTGTAATAGTCAGCAGGGCAAAGCTTTTATTTTTTTCTGTAAATTCAACTTTGAGCAAAAAGATTCACTATGGTGAACACTCTGGTGTTAATCTAGTGTTCACTCACAGTGAATTTCTAACTTATCACCTAAATAAGTTGCAAGAAGAGGAAACATTCAGGTGCTTAAGAAAGGAGTATGCTGTGTACAGTATAACTGCAGTACATTAGAAGATTGAGGATTTTCTGTGTAATATAGGGTTTTTTAAAGTTAGCTATCTCAAAGACAAAGGCTAACAATTAAAAGTATGAGTGAATATAAATAAGAAACGGTAAGTCAATGGGAACAGATATCTGAGTGGAAAAAATATATTATCAGGCACATTTGTTAAGTCTGAGATTTCATCATTCAATACCTTAAACAATAGATTCAGACTATGATATATTAACTTTAAATTACTTGAGAAGTAATTTAAGTTTCTCATTTTTCTGCGAAGAAAAAATTTTTTTTAATAATCTCTTGGAACATATGTCTAGAGTGTACCTGTGTTAAAGATCTGGCTAGAGTAAATTAAAATCTCTTGCATTCAAGAGTGACAAAATCCCTCATTATAATTTGGAAATTTACAACAATCTGTCAAAATAAACAAGTAAATCACTAGTTCCAAATCACTCTCCCACCCCGAGGCTGTACCATCGTGATTCACTTTCCACCCTCATTTCCCTAAAACTGAATGTACTCAACTGACCTTCCAGTAGTAATTGTAATGAGGTATATCTCCCTTGTTTAGCTTGTCATAGCCAGATATTGCTCCTTGACAAAAAGAAAAAGACTCCCTCAAGGTAGACTGCAGCAATAGATGCAGAGATAAAGGGAAATCAGAAGACAGGAAGATCGTCTTTACTGCTACATTCATATCAAATTAAGTCACACAGTCACACCACGTACAGCATTACCACAAAGGCTGCAGTGTCACACAAGCATTCAGCTTAGTGGTTTAGGGGAGCACTGCCCCCAGATTTGGGAAGAGGTGCTGATAACTATTCCTGTAAGGAGAGAGATTTACTCAGTAAGTCACTGTTTAGGTTCCCATTTAGAGCACTCAAACTACCGTCTTTTGTATTTCTCGTGAAACATATGTGAACAGTGTGTCAGGAAAGCCAACACTGAGCACCTAAAGGCACTGAAAACTAAAAGCTTCCCTGGTAGAATTTCCCCAAATCTAAAACACACGTTAAATAAAAAATAACATGGTAAGATGACAAATCAGCCATAGAATTCTTGGTGGGGAACAATGTAAAACATAATTAATTTTTGACTACCATTATCGCATGGTTCTACTGAATTAAATACGTTATGGAAAGACAGGTTTCTCACAATTTCAAACACACCCTGCATCTTTCAATTTATTTTACATTAAAAATAAGGCATTCTGTTCTGATTTTTCTTCCTTCCAGTCAAAGTTGGTATCCTGCTCTACAGTCCTGGGAACAAGTGATGCCATGGGACAAAAAACAGAATCCTGAATTCTGCATTAGGTTGTGTTACAATCAAGGGTTTCCCTGCTTTAAAACAGAGGACTACAGTACACAGTGCTCCACTTACCCCATATCTATCACAGGCAGTCATTTCTGTCATTGCAATTGAAAAACTTGGGGTTTAACACAACATAAACAGGGAAAGGATTAGGATACATGCATCATTTTAAGTTACTTACTGACATAGTTTTTTTATAAGGATCAAAATTATTTTTGCTAGTAGAAAGCAACACTGGGTGCTGAATTGTAAGGCTGTATCAGATTTCTACAGGATGAAGCTACTTCTCTGCACAGTGCTGTAGCAGGCATTTATAGTAAGTGATCTGTCCTCATTTTGATGCAGTGACTATTTCTAACACTTGATAGCAGAGGCAGCCAATTCTAGTTCATCTTTGATAAAAAATACTACATGCTCCAAATATATAAAATATTTTGTAAAGTTGTTGGTCATTTTTTTTTCAATTTCAGACCTTTTCCCTGTGATTAAATGTTTAATTCAATCCCAAAATATTTTGCTGATAGTACCTTTCCCTGATTTTTACAATTACATTCATTTGTAACAATTGCCAGGTAAATGCAGTCTCTCAACTGATGTGCCAGTTGTCAGACAGCATGTCATTTAGCTTTTTAAATAACATCGTGCAGGTCTCAAAGGTAACAGTGAAGAAGAGTCAAAGAACAAAGGTTTAACAAGCTATCTGTAGTCTAATATCCTGAAATGGTACAGGAAAGAAGTAATTCCATATAGTTAATTTGGTTGATTTGTAGTAAATTAGTTGAAGTCTAACCTAATCTCTGCACTACTTTGAGAAAGCTTCTGTGTTTTATATACACTGTTTACTTTTACAAAGTCAATATTTCTTTGCTCCACTGTGAGCTGAGTTCTGTGTTCTCTTGCTATCACCTTTAGTAAGGCAAGGCTATTATTACATTTTATACTGTAATAGCTGACTGCTGCCCAGCAGCCCCTAACCACCTCAATTCCCTCTGCTTCTCAAGGCATAAGAGTGGAAACTGACATAGCAGCAACTTTCACAAGCTCATTGAAGCTGAAAGGCTAAGAAAATCTTGTTAAACGCCTTAGAATCAGACAAAGAAATATATTAAAAAAAATTATCAGAAATGTAGCACAAAATCCATGATCAACCAATGTGCTAAGACAGCAATCAAACCAAAACTATGAAAGAGAAATGACAGTAACACAGCGCAAGAGGCACTACACTGTTTTTATGCATGGAAATCTAAGGGTAACAAGAATCTGAAAGCTGTGAAGGTGAAAAACCTAGTTATCTTAAAAATGCCATATATCAACCTCAGATTGTTACATAATTTCTACATTTGGGGAAGGAGATTGTAAAAATAATTATAGATGTGATTTATCAGTCCAATTACAGAAAACTAAAATAATCATAAACTGTTGATATAGTAATGCTTGATTTATTTTCTTGCAGCTACATTTTTACCAAAATAGCAACAGAAATTTTTCTAATGATTTTCCATCAGTTGTTCGAAGTGAAATACAAATCTGGGACACGCAGAATTTTATGCATATTTGTTTACTGCCTGTCCTGAAAGACCCACTAGTAGTGGTTCTGGCTTTAGCTGAGGATCCAGATAAAAACAGCCAGATTAAAACAGCCACAGAACTCTCTATGCCAGTCTCTACAGCACAGTACAGATTGAAATTCCCTTTATAGTCAGTAAAAGACAAATTACTGTTAAAACGAACAGTTTTCCAGACTAAATATTGACTCGCTCATGATACTTTAATATAAAATACCTGAAGTTGTTGAGACAAATGTTAAAATATAAAATTCTCACAAGTTCTTATGAACATTTTTAATAATTTAGTATTTTTTCAGTTTTTATGTCTGTCTTTGCCTTTGTACACAAAATAAAGCTCAGAGATTACTTAGAACTACTGTTTACGTTCTGCCTTATTAATATCTTTCAGAGTATTTTTGTTTCATTATTAAATGGAAACTACTCTAATCATTTTTTAACTCCAAGTTATTAAAAAGAATATAAAATATTTCATTCCTTAAAAAAAAAAAAAGGAAAAAAATAACAATGATTCATTATAGCTTCACAAATCTTTGGATTTGCTCCATGGAGCTGGAGTTATTGTGTCCAAATTTCCAAGGACAACTGTCATATTAGTCTTTACATAATATGTCACAGCTAAGAATAAATTAGCACACTAATTTGAACATTTTTGCCAAGTATCAAGCTTCCAGGTATACAGATATTTCCATTGGACTGATTAGAACAAAAAGTTATAGTAGTTCTGTAATGTTCTACACTCATTTTTGACATGAGAAATCATAGGCATGTTTTGTCGTAGGAACTGGAAAAGGACCTTATAATGAATCTTCCAGTGCACCTGCATCACAAACAGCCTCTGAATTAATACTAACCACTGATGTTAATATTAATAATTGTTTATGCTGTGTGCATAGGTTCTAACAGATCTCTCAACTTTTGTTAGTCAGAGAAAAAACTCAAGGCTGTTATGCAAAGACTACAGAAGGTGATGGGGACTTCCTTACTCTATCATCCTTCAGAACAGCCCAGATTCCAATACTAGGCAGGGTTCTTTCGAAAGTGTTCCAGGAACATAAAACTCCATTCTATGACAATTTATTTTTTTTCAATATTAACAAGAAAAAATGTTAGTTTGACCCCTTGAAATGCTGTTCAGTTTATTTAACATGTAAACAATTGTTTAAAAATACCAGAGGCAAACACTTTTTTTTTTTCAAGGAAACAGGAATTTGCATATAATCTCTTATGATATATCTGTTATATATATCAGATTACTGAGAATATGAGCTGCTATTTTAATTCCAAGATTAATTTTTAAACTGTAAATTCTGCAGATATCTGTTTTAAAGCTTCACTACATTTTTTTGGCTAAATCATCTTTTAAAGGAAAGAACTAACAAATTAGTAAGACTTCTGATGTCTTCAGCTTTTGCTAGACATTACATAGTAGTGCCTAAAGTCTCATTTATTGGGAAACACACACGCCTTAAAATAACACAAAACCCGTCCGAAATTATTGGGGTTTTGGAGGCATAAGAACAACAAAAGCCATTTGCAAATATTGTCCTTTGTGTGGCTTTTGCATGGCCAGCCTGATCCGGTACCCGGCACTTCCGGGGGGTGGTGACAGCTGAGGAGGAGTGGGGCGGAGCCAGCACCCCCGGCCGCAGATTTAAACGAGGCGTAAACACGCCAACAGACGTTCGCCGAGGAGACCAGCTCCAGTGGTGAGTTAGGTGAGCCTGTACTGGGGAAGGGCATCGCGACAAAAAAGGCCGGCAAGGGGCTCGTTTTCGAGGCTTTTTCAAGCCGGGCACTCACGGGGGGTGGTGACAGCTGAGGAGGCGTGGGGAGGAGCCAGCACCCTCGGCGGCAGGTGTGAACGAGCAGGGGGTAGGACCACTCTCCCGTCGTAAAAGGAGCCCTTCGAGAGAACAGCGACCAGGTTGCTGGGCACTGAGCAAACAGGCAACGAGTGGGCGTTGCCTGGGTGTCACCCGCGGAATCACCTGGGAGCACCAGAGCAGGGTGTACATCAGCGAGGAGACGGCTGACGTACTTACCATTGTCTTGTTCTGGAACATTCTTCATTACCTCGGATAGAAGGAATCATAGAACCACAGAATCACAGACCCAGATTAGAAGAGACCTCGAAAGATCATCTGGCCCAACCTTTCGTGGGAAAGGGAGCCTAGATGAGATTATTGAGCAACCTGTTCAATGTCATCTTGAAAACCTCCAGTGATGGGGACTGTACTGTGTCTCTGGAGAGGTTGTTTCACTGACTGATCTCACTGAAAAAAAAATCTTTCCTACATTGAATTGAAACATCTTCCACTGCAAAATGTGCTGTTGGACCTTGTTGTCCTGGGTTGACCGACACAGGACTAATTTCTCTTCTAATGCTGGGGAAAACTGCACTTTTAAAAGACTCCAGTGTTTGAATTTGTGAAAATATTTACTTTATAGCTAGTTAGGCTATGTGGGATTCAAGGTCTCAGTGTTTTCAAGCCTTTCCAGGTGCAGGGATGAGGAGGAGCAAGGCCTGGGCATTTGATCCAGGCTGGCCAACAGGATTGTTTCATACCATGAACATCACATTCAATATAAATTAGAAAGTTTGCTGCGTGGTTTCTCTCTCCCTCAATGGTGTCAGTCCAGAGAACGTGCTTTGGTGGCGGACAACCTGAGCCCTTCCCTTCCTCCTGAAGCTGTTGCACTCACAGTGTCCAACATTTGCTGTCCACTGCTGGGAGTGCACAGCTTCTTAATGATATAAATGGCTGAGAATAATTCTTGTATATCTTATATTAGTATCAGGATTAATACTGGTTCTTTAGTATTATTGTTAATTATTTAGTCTTATCCTATTAAATTTATTTGTATTTCATCCATCATGTTTCCTTGCTTTCCCCGATTCCTCTTTCCAGGTGGGGAGGGGTCATCGGATGATAGAATAATTGTCTAAGTGACAATAAGTTGTTATGGGTTTTCTCAAACCGTAACACTCGTCTTCTCCATGTGGCTTATTGCAGAGAAATGGGTGAAAGGATGAGACAGAAGGACTCCTGCGTGCTCATCCTATATATTTTTCTAGTGTGTGGCTTTGGAGAACTCTTTGTTCAGCGTGCTGACTGAAGATAATCCCATTTCATGCTATCTCTCTTCATTCTTTATGCACTTATGTTCTGATTAGAGAGGCTAAGTGCCTAAAACTTGCTTTTGTATTCAACTCTGAAAAGCCAGAAACTTAAAAATCTCAGTTTTGGTTTGATGACATTTAATGACTACTTTTTTTTTTTTCCACATAACAATATATTTCAATATAAATAAGTAAAAAAAACAGGCTGAATTTACAGTATGGTCTTTAATATAAATCTGTTTCTGTATTGATATTTTATTCTGCATCAATATTTTCAGATAGTCAAATATTCTGGTATGTCATGGATATGTGGAATATAATCTTAGTGCCTTCTTACCTTTTTATGCACATTGTACTTTTTGATATTAACTTTGCTATCTGTATGGATCCTTAAATTAAGTTCATGAAACAAAGAACAAGTGGTTTTTTTCCTAGGAAAAAAAATGCTACCAGAAAGAAATGCCAACACTGGACATGAATTTACTTTTTATCACAAATTAGCATGAGATTTAACAAAGAAAGAAAAAAAAAAAAGAATTTATCAAAACCTGTAGGAATCTTTTAAGGAATTTAGTCTTACCTCGGTTCATAGTGGTTACATGCAAGTCTCCTCTATGTTGATCTTGTTTAATTAAAAATAAATTGATTAATCTGAACTTGAAAAGTAATGGTGTGCTTGGCTTTTTTTTACAGCTAGAATTTCCTCACTGAAAAAGCAGGTACATGCTTAGACTATTTACATTTTAGTACAGTTTTTACACATACTTGATTATTTAGTTAAACATTTATAACTGATGGCCGCCTTTCTTCTCATTACCTTTACTAATGATGACAACATATATTCCACTTGTATCACATTTGTAGCCAATGTATCACATTGGCCACATTAATTTCCCCCTTCTTTCTGCAAAAATTTGTATAGCTTTTATGAGAATTGAAAATTATGTCGTAATCTCTTTCCAACCCACTTTAAAGCTTCTGGTCCTTTCATCATATCTGTAACATTTTCTATTTGTTCTAGCTATTACAGCTTATGTCATAATACATGGCTCAAGTTAGCATCACATAAAATCTTAAAGGTATACTCTTGCTTCCAACCGTTGTTGTTTTTCAGGATTTCCTCATACCCTAAACTCTTCTGAAAAACGCTTATAGAGGGATTCAGCTCAAGATTTATTTTCTTGCTCTTACATTTGAACAAGGTTTCCATTATAATCAGTACAGACCTAGTGTGTGATTGAATTTTTCCCTTACAGCTTTCTGGTGAAATTTGATAGGAGTCGTGGTACACCCTGACCTCCAGGTGCAAGTACTCCAGAGCACAGGTCTACAGCATCCCATGTTGCATCTGTTGGCCATGTGCATGTGTCTTGGATACCTCAAATCTATTCAAATGGCTATATACTTATGTTTGAACAACTAAGATGAACCTACAATTGATACATGTAACAGAATCTAAAAATAAAAAGGTCAGCTAAAGATGGATATCTACTGTAGGGTGAGCTGAACACTCTACTGAGAATTTTGACTGGATTTCAGCTAGCTGTTTGCTTCCAGCTGTTTCTGTGGGCCAGTGCATTGACTGGTCCTTATTTATAGGTTTAATTAGTGTCTCATAGCTTGTGTCCATACTGCTCATGTTTAAGGTCTGACAGGGTTGACTAGTTGGTTCCACAAACCACAAAGTTTGCAGTACGACTTGGATTTGATAATTTTCCCACACAGTTCTGCAGGTGTCTTGCAGCAACAAATCTTTTCTGCCTCTGGAAAAAAATGGGGACATATCTGAGCCTTATTTCATCAGTCTTTTAACAATTGCTATGGTTCTTTAAGAATGAATATTTCCTTCTAACAGTCTGAAGAGAATGAGATAGATGCCTTGAAAGCCCACCATATTTGTGCTTTTATAGCATGACACTAAATGTATGTTTTGCACAAAACTGCATTGAAAAAATTCTGGAAGACTAAGTTAAGCATAGGAAATGAGATATGATATCTGTTACAATTCTGTCCTTGTTACTGATTGATTATTCCTTAAATCTACCTATTTATGAAAAACACTCTGCTTTGTCTAAGTAGGGATGTTGTCCTCCCCTAGAAGGAAATCCAAGACCAACCTGACATGAGTGAGTAACTGGTAGATCTGGACAATGGAGAAAAGCATCCAGACTGACTCTATGTAGATATCCACTGAGGCAGAAAAAGAACAGGGAAAGAGAGAACTCACGTGATCTGCCTAAGAGTAACAGCTAAAGCTGAGTGAAAAACAAACAATTTATTTGTCTTTGAAACTGAGGTGAACATAAAGGTGCAACCTTGCCATTTTTCTGTTACTTATAATACTTGCCAATTTGGAAAATGACAAATCTCACAATATTTTAGTTACTTTATTTTATTTTTCCCTCAAAGAAATTTTGACATATTACAAGAACTGAGATGTGTGGGAAACCTCCCATGAACTTGTCCTGGCTTGAGGTAGAACAAAACCAAATTTATTTTCAGTAATTTTACTTTTCAGTTAAGTCCTTTTTAACCAATGGCACTCTGAAATTAATGGCATGGTTTTCAGACAGTGTCTGTTTCCAGAGTGATGTTTATAGTTAATACCACGTAATGTAATGCAAAGAGGCTCTTGCTTATACTTATTTCTGTAAGAACCAAGGTAGCTAACTTTGTTATGTGCCACATCGGAGGGTCAGAAGTGGAAGAACATAGAGGGGTCACACCCATGGAGAGGAGCGGACAGGACAGGTGACCCAAAACTGACCAAAGGGGTATTCCATCCCATCTGCATTATCCTCAGTATAAAGCTGAGGAATCAAAGGAGTCAGATCTCTTCTTTAACGGCCAGCATCCGAAAAGGTCTCTGTCCGTTCTTCTGCCTTTGACTCTGATATGAAGGCAGTGTCACAACAAAAAAGAAAGAGAATTTATTTTTTTCTAATGTAACATTAACAGTATCTAGCTGAAAAGGAAAATTTCCTTTCAAAAGTAGTAAGAATTCAAATATTGTTTTTGACAAATGTATGTAGTTCAATATATTTGTAAGAAGCAGATCTTGTTGAACATAACAAATAAGCAGTTTTTCCTCCAACAGACAAAATATATCTGTTCATTATGCAGTCTTCCTTCTTTTTGATCATAGCCAAACCTGCTATAAACAAAAAAAATGAAATAGGAAAAAAAAACCAAAACACAACAACAAGCCAAACCATAAAAACACCAAACCCAGAACAACAGTGTCTTGATATTCGGAAAATAGTCTACAAAAGCTTATAATGCTTAAAACAAACTCCTGCCACATTATTTTGAAGTTGTATGTCTTAGAGCTGCTAGCCTTACCCAAAGAATATTCATAGATATCGAAATCATGAATGGATTTAATATCTTCATTGTAAATTAAATGAACTTTTGAATTATTGTATGATACATTTTGTTAACTGTAAGAATATTTGATTACTTTTTTTGAAAAACAAAGACTGTAATGTACTCATTAAACAAACAATGGAAGCACAAAATTAATATTTATCCCTGATGTCCTTTAGAAGCAGCACTTACTATAATTTTAATTGTGTTTTATTCAAATAGTGATGCCAACATTACAAATATATTTAAGATATATTTAGAGATCTATTTAAGTATCTCCTCTTACTTTTTTGTAAATTCTTTCTAATTTAGATAAAATAGTATGAATATGAACTTAGCTTGGGAAATCATCTACTGACTATCTACTGATATTATCTTTTTTTTTTTTTGGGGGGGGGAGATCCCTATTGTATAGTCATCAAGGAGTCAACTGCATGACTACTAACTTGTATTTTCTTCTCGTGCGTCTTCTGAAAGCAAGATGATCGTGCATCTTATTACCTACCTTTCTAGGTAGCAAATAAAATAGGAAGCCTGAAGAAAAGACAAAGTGTAATCCACATGAAGCTATTTTTTTTTTTTGTCATAGAAGTGTTTCTTCTTTCCATTTCTAATTACAAAATGTTCTTTTGCTCCTGGCTTTTCTATTAACTTTTTACAATAGTCAGTTGACACACAACCAATGGTACATATTTACACCTAGTAAACACTTCAGATTACGCAGAACTCATCAGTCTGAGGTACATAGTCTAAAAATTGCTAATTAAGGTGTAATCTCCTTAAGAATGTAAGTGAATTGAAAATTTGGATTTAAAAGCCATAAACAGTTCTATTGGCTGAATGAATTCTTGCTTTGAAAGTTTTGTTCATTGACACATATTGAATGAACACTTGTATTATAACCCCACAGACATATTTCAGTATTTATTACCTATACTGACCCAAGCAGCTAAGAGTCAAAATAAATTTTTCAAATTATAGAAATTAGATGCAAAAATTTGTTACCTCTCAAAACGAGAAGTAGCAGTCTTGTTTAAGATGGTATGTAGTATGGTGAGGCAGCTATTTACTGCCCACAACCACAAATTCCCCCTCCTCAGCCCATATACATTTTTATCTTATTTGGTTATCAATTCTACATGTGTCTGAAAGACAGGAAGGATATTCTGTAAAAATTTACATAGTACATTTGAGGGTATCAGAGTTTTGCTAAGTAATGAGCTAAACAAAGCTGAAGTCTTTTTAGATGTAGAACTTCAGATTCTGATGGTACTGTTATAGGTGTTCATCTAACTCTGGAAAACCCTGGCTGCTCAGAAGTGGTAGGGTTTGTGCTCCATACCTCCTGTACCACCTGCATCCCAGCTTTATCCAAAGGGAACTGTCATATTCCGTTCCAACGTCATCCCAACCCTGCTTATCATAAGAAGGAAATATCTAGGCCATGGTCTCAAATGACATATGCAGCAAGATGAGGTCACATTATATGGCTGATATGAAGGATGGCAGGACATTTTTTGGCAGAAGACCAAATGTCTGTGTTTTAAGTATGCATTGTGTCTGTGTGCCAGACCCGGACACAGACAGCCTAAGAGGCTTGTTTGTTATGTTTCTGAACCTTATTACAGTTAATATGCCAAGTGTAATATTCATTGCCTGCCATGTATTTTTTCTCACCTTATCATCTGCTTTATAACATTAGGCCACTTCCCTCCTTTCCATTCTAGGCCCCTGTAGTTTTTCAGCAGATTGGGTAACTACTGATCAACTGCTAAAGTAAAATAGCTAAGAGAAAACAACAGTCATGGAAGCATGTTGCAGTCACAGGTGACATACTGCAAGAAGGCACATTTTTCAGCAATAATTCAGAAACTGAGTCTCTACTAGCATGTGATCCCATGCATTTGTCCTGTCAACCTCAACGCACATGACGAGAGGGCAGATGGTTGCCTGAACGATGAGCTTTCCGAAATTTGTTGGTGACATGGACGGTGGGATTGAGTGCACCCTCAGCAAGTTTGCTGGCAATATCAAGCTGTGTGGTGCAGTCAACACGCTGGAGGGAAAGGATGACATCCAGAGGAACCTGGACAGGCTTGAGAGGTGGGTCCATGTAAACCTCATCATATTCAACAATGCCAAGTGCAAGGTCCTGCACCTGGGTCAGGGCAATCCCAGGCACAAATACAGGCTGGGCAGAGAATGGATTGAGAGCAGCCCTGAGGAGAAGGACTTGGGGGTGTTGGTGGATGAGAAGCTCAACATATTTACTTTATAGACAGATCTGTCCTGCAGCTCACAGTGTGTGATTGTTTGTGACAGATATTTGTTTATGTACATGAGAGGTAACAGTCTTCAGAACGTGAGGAACTTCCCCAGATTCCTGTCATGGCACCAAACAGCAATACAGTTCTACCATACAATTTTTGCCCTCAAAGTCCCACTCATAGTTCTTTCCTACAAGTTATTCAGAGGCATGCTTTGTCATAAAGGAACTTAGAGGACATAAGCAAATGGCAAGACAGTGACGTTCTATCGGACTTGCATGGATCAAAAATGAAGATCCAGAGCATTTGTGATACATCATCTGAAACATAAGATGATTGAACTTTTAAAAATCTGAAATATGTTGAAGTATATTTTAAAGGAACAGGTAAGGATAAGTGAGATAAAAAACATGTGATGGGAATATAGTGGAAGGGGAAACAGGAGGAAATGATTGGATATGCAATCTCAGTAGAACATAAAAGCTACCACCCCAGACAGGCAGGGTACCACCAGTCATCTGCTCTAAATAACTTAAAGCTCCTGCTGGATTTCTGCAAGCTATATAGAAGGAAATGCTTGCATTGCAGCAAGCTACCACTCATCATGGTATTGGCAGATGGCTAGTGCAGCTGGTGTCAGAAGATATCTGACAACAAACTATGAAACAAGTTCAAGGAAAACCAATATTATTCACAACACCATTTTAATGGAAAACATTACACTATGGTCTTGTTCAAAATAATAATAAAGACAGATCTTCAATGTAGCAAGTATAAAAGCTGTTATACTGCTCTGATGATTAGTTTAAATTTATCACGCCCAAGAAAAATAAACAAAGGGAATGTATGTGTGATTTATTTCACTATTTCTTTAGGTAGACATATATTACTTCTGTAATAGGTAGACAGGAGTGAAAAGCGCTTATGAAAAGCACTAAGGAAGGATCAAGGTTGAAAGGTAATTATTCAGATATAATTCTGATGAAAAGGTGGGTTAATTCAGTAGCAATATTCCCCAGGACTTCTATACATATTAGATTGGACAAAATCAGCACAAAGATATATTTGCAGTATAATATATAGATTTTTTCCATTCAAATTGTGTTACAGATTACAGGATTCTCACCATTAATCTATTCACCTCACCAATTTTCTCAATGGTACTATTTAAAGAACAGTATGAGCTTTATGCTAGAGGATTCTGTTAGTTATAATCCTTAAAAAAAACCCAGTAGACTCAAGAAGTGTACATTGGAAAATTATCTCTCTGGATGTTTTTTGAAAAAAACTATCATTTTGTAGGGATGATATACATTTACAGTGGTGACATCGTGTTTTCAGTCAATTGCAACTCGCAGCCAAATTTAACAGATCAAACTAAAAACTACCTCAAAACTCTGCATTTCGATTCAGCTTTTGAAGGTTATTTGTTTGTTCAATTTTCAGCCAAAATTTCGTAAAGAATCTTAACAGGAAATGTCTCTTGAGGAAATATAAAAACATTATACAGTTTTCACTTACATGATCATATGCTTTTTTTTCTTGTTTTTTTTTTTTACAAAGGTCTTCTGATACCTGAACCCTGAACTATCAGAATAACCAAAAGCAAGAGTAGGTTATTTTCCTCTGTGTGAACCAACAGAAGGGAGATCAGACATAAAATAAGTCAGGGACTGGTACTTTTTAATCAACAAATTTGAGTGCTTGACCTTTTGGAAATCAACAGAACAGCAAGAAAGAGCCAAGAAACACTTTTCTGAAATAAATTTTGAACCCAGATTCTACACAAATTTTAAATATTATATGGGGTAATTGTATGCAATTTTGAAGAAATTTATTCAAAGTAACATTACAGTAAGTCCAAAGTGTCTGTTTCCCTGAAGATATGAATAAATGAAATCTGAGCCTCAACATCCTACAGTCAGATAGCACAGTCTGCCTTCCTAAGAAACTGCAGTCTTCATAAACACAACTCACAGCCTCCTTCCTTCCCTCTCTGTGAGACAAGCACACCCTACGTAGGCCTGAGGGGAAGGGATGGGCAGAGGCTTCTGTTAATTCCTTGTTCTGAAAGTATTGCAGGTTGCCAGTTCCTCAGGAGAAGAATGCATGTGCTTTTTCCCCTGCTTGAGGGTACCACTTCATAGCATAGGATGGCACTTCATAATCTCATGACATAATCTGCCAGGGCAGGAGGGCCAGGAGCTACTCAGAGAGTCAGACTAATAATAATTTTGGAAGGAACATTTTCTCTGTCTTCCAGACTAGCCTAAGCAAAATGAAGAGTTTAGGGATTTTTTTTTTTTCCAGAATCTCTTTGAAAGAACTCAAGTGACTGAGTTGTAGGTTAGCGTGTGACTTTTACATCTTAATTATGAATTAGCAGATGGTCAGTTTATGTGTTTGTTGAGATTCCATTATTTCAGACCCAAGGGAATTGCTCTTCCATTGCTCCTATGGGCCCTAAGGTCACTGGTTTAGAAGGTCTAGTGGCAGTGGTGGGTGTGCTACTGCAAGCATCTGCATGTGGGGTCTTTTGGATGGACAACTATGGTGTTCATGTTGGTGGCTTCTTTTCCCTCACTCTGGGACTCAGTTGAGGTCATTTTTATGTGTTGTTTACATGTTTTTACCACTTTGTCCTTTTTTCATTGGTGTGCAACTCCATACTTGTTCTGAATTTACTGTGCTTTTTATGAAGCTTAAATAATATTTCTTTGTTCTCTTTGTTACCTCTCAAAACGAGTTCTCTCAAGTTCTAGATCTGCATTTCTTTAGCTGACTGGGTATGAGTTGTTTATAGCTATTGTGTTCCCCTGCGGTTTATACCCTGTGCCCCATCTCTTATCCCATGCACCTGCTTTTCTGTATCACATCTGGTGTTGCTGCTTCTCAAGGCCTTGGTTCTCATCTGGGGCCTGTATTTCTTTATATGTTATATTAGCATTCTGTTAATGATATTATACCATCATTACGTTAAAGTCTTAAATACCACATTCTACACAGAATTACTACTTGCTATGTATATTTTTATAAAAATTACATCTGTAACATACAAAGTTAAGCAACTTTTAAGAAGTTAGCTGTTGTTACCTGGTCAAAATTAAAATTGCTGTTCCTGCTTAACCAAGTAACAAAGTTCCAAGTAGGTCAAGACAAATTCAGGTAGAGCAAAGCTTTAGTCCTGAGGCCTTGCAAAGTCAGTGCAAATTCTATAACCTGTTACTAGCAATGACAAAATCATATTGCGAGGACAAAGGGTTACAGAACATTATTACCTCTTCTTGTGCTCAGGACAAAAAAAAAAAACAACCACCAAACACTTTTTTAAAAGATAGAGACCAAAATGAAATGATTTCTTATCAACAAATCCACTGACAGAAACAGATGTCTAAATGCAGACTTCTTGTAACCACATCTAGCTCCACATTCCTTAGTATGTTTGAATAATAAAATAAAGAAACAAAAGTGATGTCATAGTTTAGTCCTGTCTCTGTTTATGAGAAATTTAGTCTGATTTTAGTCTTCAATGTATTTAGCAGAAAAGCATCTGTAGATTTAATACAGAAAGAATTGGCTCTGGTCTTAATAAGGACTACAGGAAAGATTCTGTTCATCTATAAGCTATACATTAATTTACAAGCTTTGACTTTAATTTTTGCTACTCCAACTTTAGTGGTTGGAGTTATTTTGACTTGTAGCATCATTGTATATAATAATTAAATGGTAAAATATTCATAGATGTAGATGAATGTAGCAGGTGTATAGTCAGCAGTTCTATTGATTATTCTTTTTTAAATTCAGATTATGAATTTTTAGCACTTGCCTTGGCTTATAATTAATGGTCTTATTAAAATAAAACTGCAAGTAGCCAGGAGCTGCTACATTCAGTTTACAGGATATCAGATTTTTCCAAAACAAATGATTCAATACTAATGCAAATCTCATTTTGCTAATACAGAAATTATAACGTGCCTGGAACCAAAAATTACACTTGAAAAAACTACAGTTGAAATTACTTAAAATTGTCTCTTGTTAAAAACCTCTTTTTAAGCTGCAGTTTAATTTAACAAGTAGCACTGCTTCCATCAGCCAAATAGTTTCACCATTGTTAAGAGGTATTCTTTGCCCAAGGCAATTGTTATTTGGCTAATGATCTATTTGGAAGCTATTGTAAGTTGAGCAGAAAGTAATTGGCACATCGGAGAAAATAATTTTCTTGCAAATCAGACATCAAAAATGGTAGCCTAGGGCCCTAGACCTGAAAACTCTCCTTTATGTATGTGTTTAATTTACACATGAGTAATCCAGCTCCAATCAAAAGCAAGGCTATCTGCTTGATATTGTTTGTATTGCTTTTTCTACTACTCATTGCCTGTTTCTTATTTGTAATAAATACTGGTGATTTCTGCGTCCTTAGTAAATTTTAAAGCTGCCCCCATAAGAGAGAATATGAGAGTGTACTCTGTTTTCTGAATATGTATGCATGCTCCAGGCACTGTCAGGCTCAATACTGTGAGGAGAACATGAGTGCCCCGCTCTCCAACCCATGGGAAGCTGTGGGTTGGACTGTATGCAGACACAGAAGATTCCTTCAAATAAAGGAAAGTGTAACAACAACCTTTTATTTTTTTTGTGTGTTTTTTTGGGTTTTGTGGTTTTTTTGAATAATAATTCAAAAAGTTTTTTGAATAAAGAGCTCAGTTTTGAAGATCTGTGGAAAATCTGTAGTCTGTAGGCTGTGACCGTTGCGCTGGTTAGAGTGAAACAACTTTTTCAAAGTAGGAAGGTTTTACTGTTTCTTGGAGGTAGTCAAAGTCTACTCTAATCTTCTCTAGAAATTCTTTCTGCAGCTTGACCTTTGGGGTGATTTTTTATTTTTTTTTTAAATTCCTCCCATATAGACACCATATAGTCTTAATATATATACTTCATACATACATGCATGTACTCACAGATACACAGGCACAAATACGTGCAAGCCATCAGATATCCAATAATTAAATGTCTGTGTGAATAAAAACATATTGATTGTGGAATTAATGAATATCTGGAACTAAATACTGTTGCCAAGATTAGCAAAGATAAAGTGTAATGAATTTAATTTTGAAGATGAACACTGATTACACAGAAAGAAAAAAAAGATTAAAGTGTTTCCCAAAAATCAATAAGATATTGATTAAATTCTATACATCTTTCTGTTTTAAGTTCCCATGAGTGGATACTTATAACAAGCTGCAAACTTTTATTTTAGGAATAAAAAAAATTAAAAGATTTTATTCCTGACTATGATGAGAAAACTTTTTTTTTTCAATGTCTTTGGATGATTTCACTTTCCTTAAATTAGTCATTTTTGCTAGAAGCTATGTGAATAGGACAGCTTTTAAGACTTTGCAATATTCTATATGACATACCTTTTTGTGGATAAATACAGACTTTGGTTTTTTAAAGGCATTAAACATAGAAAAATAAAGTATTTTTTTTTAAATTGGAAAACATAAATACTTCAAGTTTAAAAAATGAGTTATAATACGAATATTGGAGGAAATAAAGAGGTAAGAAAGGCCAAATGATTTCACAATTTTAAAGAACGTAACAGGAAAATTAGATGATCAACTTATACCTTTAAGTGTGTAGTTTTGAAGGGCTGTCTAGGTAGCTATCTGATAGAACTGATCCTAGAATAAATACGGTAAAAACTGTCTCCCTTTTGTTTTAAGAAAGATTAAAAGGAAGTAAATTATGAGTGCAAATTTTTTTCTTATCCTGGACAAAATGTCATGGATAGATCAGAAGCAGTACAAGTGCAGCAGTGACCCGACCTGAGCTGGCTTTGGTGCCTAATAACTCCACACAACACACCACCTCTCCTGTTCTGAGTGACCACCATAACAGATGGAGCCCAAAGTCATGGACTAAATGAGCTCAATGGACATTTTGTGGACATTAAGGGACATTTTACAGGGTTGGTCTGTAGACTAAGGGAATGATATCTGTGTATACATCAAAGGAAGGGAAGGGTGTGGTGGTTAATGAGGATGTATTGGATAGTGTAGGACCTGAGCATGGCATCATTGGTATGGAATAAGGAGTGAAGATTGTGCTAGTTTTGGCTGTGATATGGAGTCAAATTTCTTCATAGCAGCTTGTATGATGCTATGTTTTGAGTTTGTGCTGAAAACAGTGTTAATATAGGGATGTTAATACAGACCAGAGCTGTTGCTGAGCACTGTTTACATAGTGTTAAGGTATCTTCTGCTTCTCACACTGCCCTGCCAGCGAATAGGCTGGGGTTACATAAAAAGTTGGAGGGGGCACAGTCAGGACAGCTGACTCCAACTGACCAAAGGGATATTCCACACTATATGACACCATGCTCAGCAATAAAATCTGGGGGGAAGATGGGGGAAGGGGGAGCCAAAAAGACTACTTTACGAGCATGATTACTAGGCTCACCTTGTAAAACCAGCCAAAACAGAATACAAAAAAACTGTTGTAGGTCAGAAACAGGGCAATAATTTGTCCTCTCAGTCTACACACATACCTAGGAAGTTAAAAAAGCTGTTATTCTACAATGTCTGTAAATACTAAAAATAGTTATAAACCAGTGAAAGAAATCTTCTTCCTACTTACCTTCACACAAATGAATTTGTAGACCTGGCCACATGGTCCATAACTTGAACTATTGAAAGTGACTTATGTGTTTATAGTAGCTTAATGCTTTCCTAAAAATGCTGGCTATTATTGTTATTGATATTTATAAAACATCCTGAATGTGGAGGATGTTCAACAAGCAAAACTATTTGATGTTACTGCTTAACATGGCATCATTGAAATCACACAATATTGGCTATATATAAATATATATATATATATAAATTTTGACTATATATATGAATATTGGCTGTTTTCTGTGAAGTATCTATTTGTTGCCTGGTAAGAGGCAAAAAAATTCATTAAAAGGGTGAAAGCATTAGCAAAGATAGCATCAGGAGGTGGTATTTGAATATTAATGTGCAAGTCCATTACTAAGTCCAAAATAGAGGAAAGAAAGCAGTGGTACATTTTTAAATATAACTTTTTAATATGACCACAACGCTTGATAGTTATTCAAACAAGGTTTCATCCCTCCCTAGTGGAAGGAGCTCTGTGGGATCAAACATCTGATTTCCTCTACGTTCCCCTATTTCTACATAAAATTTTGTGGCTGGATTAGGTTTCTATACAACAGAAGTTAAGACTCATTGGATCAGATATAATTTCTCACAGTAGTGCATACCATAATTCTTTCCTCAGTAAAGCTTTACTGAAGAGTAATAAGTTTAAACAGGCATTTTTTTCAGATAATTAGCAGTTTAAGTGACTGCATGAAAAGAGGAAATTCTCTGATCTACATGCAGTTTATTTGTATGACTTCAAACTACCTTTTTAACATTATTTTTAATTACCTTTCTTTCAGAATAATGGGACAGCATGTCAGTTTTTTATGTCAGGTTATAAAAAAGGGCTTAATCCCTATTTCCATATTACACAGGATCCCTATGGAATCACTCTTTCTCTTTTTCCTCCTTCTCTCCAAAAGAAAAAAATGTTTGAGAAGTCACTTGAAATACTCCCATAAATTATTACACAGTCTGTGTAAGGGATTAAGATGCAAAGCTTAACTTCCAAAACCAGGGGAGGTGGGTTAGGTTGAGAAACCTTTAAATCCTTTATCTGTAAATTTTAGAATCCTTTTGCATGATTCTTACATTGACAAAGTGAAGAACAGCAGAGTATTAGTCTGAGCAAGCTAGATACACTAGAGTGACAATACGCTAAAAATAGAATCTAACAATAAGCTCCTTTATGAAGCTATCTGTCTGAAAAGTTATTTAATAACATAGTTGGACAGAAAGAATTTCTATCAAATTACTTTTCAAATATTCAGTTGTATACTGGAACTAACAAGTACTTAAAGTTTAACATTAAATTTATTGTAGGTTATTTTCTTCTCTTGGTAAAAGTAACCATCTTCAGCAAGGACTGATTTTCATTACATTTTAGCTATAAAAGTGTGTTTTAAGCATAAATTTAAATATTTTCTGGAGTTAGGTCTATTGTTTAAATAGTTATTGAATAAGGAGATTGCCATAGCTAGTCAACCACATAGGAATTTTTATCCAATATCACAACAAGAGACAATTATCACAGTTTTTGTATAAATATTTTGAAAAGATGTAGAAATGTGATCTTTCTACACGGCATGATGAACAGCTTTTTAAGACTACTGTCCTGGATTCATCGTTAACACTATAGGTTCCTAAATTACTTAGCTTAGTCACCTGGGATATTTATGGAGACCATAGAAGGAGGTTGGCATGTTTCAGTTCAGGCATGACCAGATCATCTTAATTGAGATTTCAGTTGTTCTCTGGAAATGTTCACTTTTACTTCTTGTATAGGAATCCTAAATTTGGGATGCTAAGCAAGGCACTGTAAACAATGACTGGCTATATAAGGGGTCAAGGAGGCTTTCTCCATATTCATCCATAAGGAACCTTGAGACTTTTCTTGTTTATCTCTACATGGAACAGGGATTAATTGCAATAATTATGTAGTCGTACCTCATTTAACTAATAATTTTCATGGCCAGGGCTTTAACTTCAGCATCTCATCCTTTTCTCCTGTTCTCAAATCCACTGCTGTACTGAGAACTCAAATGGCACAGTCCAACTGAAATGCTAGTGCTACACACAGGAATAGTCAGATGACAGTTCTTAGCATATGATATATTGAAGACTGGATTTTACTTTTTTTAAAAAAATAAAAAGTAAATAAAAATAAAGAAATAATTGGATCTAATGTTGAAGTTGGCCCTGCTTTGAGTGGCCTGAACCAGATGCACCCAGTGCTCCCTTCTGATGACTGTGGAGTCTCTGATTCAGTTTCTCATTGATTTCTTTCTGTATATGTGTACGTTCACCTCGCAGCTGGACTGAGTAAATACAGAACAGAAAACATTATGCAGGGGCTGGGATTTGTTTATCCTGGAGGAAAGGAAGCAAGGGGTGGGAAAATAAGGAGAGTGCTAATTTCATTCTTCAGGTCTCTAATGCCTGGTTACACAGTAAAAGGAGTTAGACTTTTTGCAGTAGTACACAGCAAAACAACAAGAGGCAGCAGTCACAGGTTGAAGCAAGGGAAATTCTGGCAGCTCATAACAGAAGACAGGTCTTCACAATTAGGGTAATAAAGCAATGGGAGTTGCTCGAAGAGGTTGCGGCGTTTCCACACCCAGAGCTATTCTGGACTCAAGTGGGTAGGCCCTGAGCAATCTGACCTGACATTGAAGCTGGTCTTGCTTCCAGTGGGAGTTTCCGCTAGATGGTCTTCCAACAACTCTACACTAGGTATTCTAGAGGTTGAGAAAATATTTTTTTGATTTATTGTTTCCTCCTTTAATACTTTGATCTTGCTGCCACTTGTGAAATGAATATGAAAAGGTTTATGTTTTTTCTCTTATCAGAAATAGCAGTTGTTGATCATTCATTCTGTAATGATGCAATTGTCACAGTCCAAGACGCAATGAATGTGTGGACTAAAAACGGATTTGGATACTAAAACACCTTAATCACATATTTTAGAAATTACATGACTTCCTTGTTCAATGGGAGAGATGGCACAGTCTGGGAGGGAAGTTATATGGGTTGGCATAGTGGTTCCTTACACAGCTTACCCGTGCCATGGGAGAAATCAGGCAGTCCAGGAGGAGAGTTGGGGTGTTAGTACAGGAGGTCCAGATATGCCGGGTGCAGGGTCATCAGTCCCTAGTGTCTCTCTGGTTCCCAGGCTCCCCCAGAATTCTTTACTTTCCCCAATTACAGGATTAGGTAGAGGCTACCATCTTTGTGTCAGATGTTCAAGCTGCATGGTGCTTTTTGGCTTGGCATTGATGCTTATGGCAGTCAAAAGAAAATGCTTCTGGACATGTTGCCATTCTTGATGATAGGTTGGTTGTATAGTTCAGCTATCCATTTCCTTGAGCTCACAAAAATTATTCAAGTTTCATTCTGTCATTCGGAACAAGAGCTTGGTCATATATTGCCTACTTAAACAAAAGGTTGACTAAAGTTCACTGGGTAATGCTAGCAGCTATGCTAACCAGGCCTAACTTATCCTGACTGCCACAGTAATTAATAAGCATTATTAAAAATGGTAGCTGTCTATAAATCTTCTGTGAGTGTTTTCTAAATTCTCTGTCTCTGTATAAGGTGAAAATGTTTATAATTGCTTCAGGGATTAGTTCTTTCAAAAGTTAATTGCCAAAGAACTGTGACGTCTCAGCTGAATACATCGCAATCTACTTGAATTATATTCATATATGGCTGATCCTGTTTGTACTTCTGTGAAATATTTTAAACATTATTTTAATTTGGCAAATGAAATTTCTCTACTCACTTAAAACTCTGTGAAGAAAATGAGGAAATACCCAAAGAACAGTCTATTTATTTTTCTGTGTTTTAAAAAAAATTGTGAAGTCAAACTGCTATCTATAGACTGTGAATTGCTCAGAAAGAGATAATGGACAGGAGGCAAGTCCTCCTGACACATAGTTGTCCATTTGTGCTCCATCTCCTCTCTGTGTCCTCTCCACATGACTGTGGCGGACAGCTTCTGAGCAGTCTGTCTTCGTGGGCCTGGATGGTAGGTTAACAATTTTTCTGACGGTGTGAGGAATCTTGTTATTTTCCATCTCTTGCTGAGCTCACTGTTTCAGACTCATTGTTTGCCTGGGTCTTAAGGAGGTCTTGAGTATGCCATAGGTCAGTTTAAGGGGAAAGTTTAGGCAAACCCTAAACGTGCACCAGAATTCTCCTTAAAATAATAATAATAATAAAAATATATAGTAGCTATGTTTCTATTAAAAAATTATACAGAAACAGGGAAAGTTCCCAGGCACTGGAACTCGATCAACTATCCTCTTAAACTGCTGGAATGATCCCTGGCACAGTTTAGCCTGTGCTAGCTGGTTTTCTCTCAGAAAATTCCAAATCATGATTTAAGCATTAGCATCGACCAGAGACAATTCATATGAACATTTTTTTCCTACTGTTTTGGGGGTCTTGTGAGTTTTGCTATTTTGTGTCTGTTTACTTCATGACCCAAGCACAATTGATTTATTACTGATGTTATAATCCATGGGGACCTGGCATATGGGAAAAAGTAGCTGGATGGTGCCATCTAACTATCCAATATATATTCTAGAGTGAAAGACTATACCTATGAGGTGAGCATGCCCTGTGACACATCCTCCGATTCCAGCACAAAGTGTATTTTGCCTCGGTCGCAGGTCCATGTTTTGGGGAACTATGTTAGCTTGCCACTCCACTGCACATGCAGATTTCCTTCCAGAGGGAGGAAACAAAAATTATGTTCTAGCAGGTCTCTTCATAGAGAAAATTGCAGCATATTTTCTTTGCAAATGAAATGAGACCAGTGAGTCCAATCTGCCTAGAGCAGGACATACTGAAATGTAAATCCAGCTGCAGGGCATGCTTGAGATTTTTGGATGGTACTCTGTGAAACATAATTGGAGAATTTTCATGAGGTGTATAAAAGCCTTAAAGCGACCATATTTCATCACTAAGATTCATACAATGAAAAATGAAAGAAAAATATTCAAATTAGTTAGCAGAAAGGAAGATGTGGGAAATACAGGAATGCATTTGTATAAATTATTGAGGCCAAAGGAAAAGATAATGAATACCATTCAACTAGCTGCTGATAAAGAAGGGGCGAGAAACCCCAAGAACTCTATGTCATTACCTCAAAGTCAAGACTTTCATTAATGATATTTGCTTAGTACCTGAAATACTTATTTGAATGTCTTCACAAACAAGACCCAGTTACCACTCATTAATTGGGTGAGGTACAAGTGCTGAAAAGCAGGGGTCTTGTAGATCAGAAATGAAGTGCTGTATGTGAAAAATGTACCAATATATTCCACATAATGGTTAACTCATGCCAGTGTTATTAATCTTATACTTCGAGAAATATTTACATTTGTTCTCAGCTATTATGATTTTAATCACATCCCAGTTTAATGGATCTTTGGAAAGAAACCACAAAATTTTGCATAATTAATAAAGTAGATAGTATATACACTAAGAACTTCATTACCCTTACTAAGTGTTAAAAGCTTGTTCAGGTTAGCTATTTTAAGAGTGAATTGTATTTTTCTTTGAGATCACAGTCTGTTTCAAATTTCTTTCAAGGCTTCTTATAATTACCATATTAAATAGTCCCTGTACTTACAATTTAGTGATAATTTCATTAAAACTGAACTACATTAACTACTTTAACACTGAAATATTGTGACTGATATATATAGATGTGTTTAGATTCTTTCTTACATTAGGAAAACACTTATGTGAGTATATCAACATTGTTATGCATAATATGGCATTAAATGGTGAAAACTGATGATATTTTAATGTAACATTTGTAAGACCTCTTCAGTACAGTCAAATGTAGTTTATTAGCTAGTCACTTGTGTGCATCTGCATTTCCTCGGGCTTGGAGACTTAAACAGAACAGAACTAATACACTTATATTATGCAAAAAGAACAGAATTTCAGTGGCTTGTTTATGAGAAACATTCTTTCTTTTCTTGTGTAGCATATGTTGTAGGAAATCTTTTCTACTGACAAGAGAATAAAACAAAAATATTCATAGGTTCATTCATTTATCAGTTAAGCTCTGCATTTGTATGGAGATTCACTCAAAACACTAAGTGGGGTTATAAAATTTAACAGCTCAATCTTTTTAAAAGGGAAGGCTTTGTCTTTCTGTCCTTTGTTAGTTTTCTCATAGAATTATTTTTAACATGAATCAGGGGGAAAGAAGGGAACATCAATATTATGTTCGTTCATTTTTACTGTAATGCTGCTTAATCTTATCACTGCCCAGAGCAGTAAAAACCTGACAATAAAACCTCTTCACTGTCAACTGTGGTTATTGATTCAAAAATCATCCATGCTCCAGAATTCTTTCACAGTTTTAGCACATGAATAAAATCAAACAAAACAGTGGTAGAACAATGTTCAACGTTATTGTGATACTAAGTCATATAATGGGTCAGTAATTGGAATTGTGGTGACCTCAATTCCCGTTAAATAAAATAAATGCATCCTGCATCTGAATAAAAAGTAAAATATTCAAAATTTACAAAGAAATAAAAAAACTGAACTAATTTCAGAAGTTTATTGAAAAAATGTATTCTGGAAATATCAAATAGTTCTATTTTTAAATTGCATAAAATAAAATTATGCATAATTTATAATATAAGATTATAAGATGGAGTTATGTTACTGAAATATAATGTATATTAGTATACAGTTTATATGTGATGATGACCATAATTTGATATCTGGTAAGTTAGGTTAACATTAGAAGTACACAGATAAAATTAATATTTTTTAATGAGACATTTGCTTTTTTTGTACAATGCTTTCTAATGGGAAAAAAATGTTCTGTTGGGAAATTTTCTTCAGCTGTTTTGTCATTTTCATTTTATAGTTTTGAATTTTTTAAATGTTTTTCCAAAATTTAACTGCCAAAAATAAAACATGGAAATTCTCAAAGGTTACTAAGGACATCTGAAATGTAGTTACATTAACTTTATATATATTTTTTGCATTACTGATATTATCATATTGTGTTAAAGTCAACTTTTTAGCCAGTAATTCCTGTAACACAGCACTAATTTAAAAAAGCAGAAAAGTCATTATGCTAAGCAAGTAATCACACAGTAAGAGAAAACTATCAAGGGTAGTTAATGCTGCAGGGCAAATCTGTTGCAAAAATTATGCTGGGAAAGAAAAGTATAGACAGAAGCCAAATACATGATGTGCATTAATCTAAATACTAAAATGGGAGACATGAGAAGTGGATACATTTTCCCTGAAGAAAACTTTCTGATAGCCTTTGGGTTGACAGAAATTTCTCTTCCTGTCTCTTGAATACACTGAAATGGCTCTTTCTGACTCAAATTCAACAAAATGACCCTTCAAACTCTGCTCATAGAATTTAGTTTGCCAGTTATACATCTGCACATCTGCTGTTTACTCCTTTTCATAATTCTGCTTTTAGAACACTAGATTTTAGGGAGGATATATTTTTTTTTGTATTCAAAGGAGATGAGTTTGGTTTGACTCTTTTTTTTTCAGTAAAGATCTTATACATGGCATAGCAGGATTATTTAAGGTACATTCAGGGTCAGATTATATACAAATTCCACATACAAAATTTCAGGTTTTGTAGGAACGAAACTTAATTTTCCAGGACAGCATAGCTCCTTTAAATAAAATAAAATAGTAATAAAAAATTATTGCAGGCATACTGAAAATTTTGCCAATACTCTCTCAACTGGGCAAGCCCAGAATTTGAACTATTAGAGCAATCTATCAGAGACCTGGGTGAGCCCCAGTCGAACTCTACATTGGGTGCCAATAAATCTGTCATGATTTGGGCCATGGTTTTTGAAATATGACGGAGAGCGGCTTGGTAACTACATCAGCCAATTCCCTCAGGACACTACGGTGCATCTCATCAGGTCCTATGGACCAAATCCTCCTAGAATCTATGCTAAGGCACATGGAAGACATAGAGGTGATATGAGACAGACAGCATGGCTTCACCAGGAGTAAGTCCTGCCTGACCAACCTAGGGGCTTTCTACAATGAAATGGCTGCATCAGTGGACAAGGGGAGAGCTACGGATATCATCTATCTGGACTTCTGCAAGGCCTTTGACATGGTCCCCCCACAACATCCTTCTCTCTAAGTTGGAGAGATACAGATTTGATGGGTGGACTGTT